>JBBPDB010000036.1:6704399-6715852 GCA_037974465.1 Brachypetersius altus | reverse complement strand
TATTCCCCATGGTATTTTGTTTGACTTTTTTTTAAGGAAAGTATTTGCATATTGCTGCTGTTATGCTGTATGTTGCACCGATGGTCCGGAAGAACGATTTTGCTTCTCACTGTATACTTAATGTTTATGGCTGGGACGTCAACAAAGCTCCACTTGACTGACATGACTCCTACAAACTTGGGGATTAGTCAATACTGATCCAGTATTTTTCTTTAACAACAACTAAGGGCAATTTTTTATTTGCTAAATAATAATAAATTATTATTAAAATTATTATTACTAGAAGCCAACAATGACCAAAATCATTTCCATAAATTAGGCTTGTCACCATACTGAAATTTCAAACTCAATACGATACTAAGGATGGTACTCGATACTGTTTTCGATACTACAGACGGAGAAATAACAAACACAGGAACGTTTTAATAAAAAAAAAGTGTGCTCAGGGGCAGTTGCACCGGTTCTCTGCGGAGGAGGGCCTGTTGAAAATTGTTGTAGTCTGCCGGTGATTTCTGTGAACCAGCAGATGCAAAAAAGGCATTTAAGTATCGATACCAGTGCTAGTTGATATCAAACTCGATACTAAATTTTAGTGTTGATTACCATAAATACAGTCTAAAACTTCTCATATACCACTTTAAGCTCAGCATTAAGGTGCCACAGACTTGTGGATGTAGTTTAAAACACATTAATTGGGACACTGACAAACGCTATTCAAACACTCCGTTATCTGTAAAAATCATAGACACAACAAGACATGACTCAATCTGAGCGTGTAATATATCTGGCTAGATATATTAGGAGTGGCTCCCCTCACATCTATTCCAACAGTTTGTGTTGACACACCCAGTTTACATCTGTCATCAAATAAACAGCTTCCCTGGATGCTCACCTGACAATGGAAGTGAGGAAAAGGGCAGATGATTTTGCAGATGCCTATGAAAAAGAGTGAGGGGAAGGCTGGGGGCAGCAGGTACTTATACAGAGGAGCCACTAGGTGGTGGTCTACCTCCAGACCAAGCTGCTCAGGGCAGAGGAATGGGAAGTGGAAACTGTATCCAGTGCAAAGCAGAAGGACTTGAGCTTGGGCCACTGAACCATCCTGAAACAGCAGAGAGCCATCCTCCAAGACCTTCACCACAGGTGCCACCTGCTGAATTTGTGGGGGCAAGGAGAACTGCAGAGCTGGCTTATTATGGCTCAGGGTCACCTTCAGATAGAAATTGATTATAAGCAAACAGAGAATAAGCCTGTGCTTGTCTATGTTGCTGACATCCACACACAGTGCATCTTTCTACATGATTTTAGAAGTCAGTCATGGATTATTTACACGTTAAGGCGCTACAGGATGACCATTACTTCACTAAGGTTGAATCTGGCAAACATAAGACTACAAATAAACTGTAAATAACTACACACTAGGTATAGATATAATCTAGTTTGGGACACACATTTCCCAAATGAGTGAATCAGATGTGACTTGTTTTTAAGGTAAAGTCTCACACCTTGGCTTGAGCATGAGCCAGTTCGAATGAGATATCAACCCCAGATGCTCCAGCACCCAGAACCACAACAGACTGATGGGCAAATGGTTCAGGAGAGCGATAAGAGTGGCTGTGCATCACCTTTCCTGAGAGGTGAGGAAAAGAATGAATGGAGCGAGGAAGAAAGCAGCAGAGAGGAACGTGGTTAGAGCCTCCATGAGTCGTTTGCACTTTTGAGGTCATGTTTGTTTTTAAAACTGAATGTTTGCTGCACCTTTAAAATGCTCTATTCCCAGAATAGAGGGCAGGTGGGGCACAGAGTAATGTCTGTAAAAGAGGAAAGGAACACATGAGTCATGCCTCGAGGTCTGCTGCTCTTTTCCTTGCAGCTTCCTTCACACAATTTCCCTATGAATGGTTTAAACAGCACTCATTCATTTCCTCACAGCGAGGCTGAAATCAGTTTTAATGCCGGGACAATGGCTGAGAAAATGGAAATAATCCTCTTTTAGGGTGATAAAAAAAACTAATTATTGAGAGCATCTATGCAAATTTGTGACTTCACTTTGTGTACAAGTGGCTTTTTGTGCTGTCAGAAATGTCATTCCTCACCCACTGCAGATGAACACCGAGTCGAATGTCTGTGTGCTGTGCCCTCCGTACGTGCCACGCGAAATTACCTCCCACGTCACGGGCCCCCCCTCCTCCATCTCCATGGAGATGGGCTTCACCTCTTCCACCACGCTGTTGAACTGTCGACGAGAGAGAAGACCGTCACGAGCACTACTTTTGCCTCCAACACAAAAAACCGTTACTCACGAACACCGTAGGAAATTTGTAGGCCACTCCTCTTTGGCCGCTAGGCATACCCCGATTGGCTGTCTTTTTTTTTTTTTTTGCTACTGTCTCTATGGCAGTGCTTTTGTCAAGCAGTCAATGAAGTTTGAAAATGAATGTCTGGAAAGTTTACAAACATTTTGTGTCTGGCAGATATGCTCTGAACAGAATGCACATAACTCTATTCATGTAGTGCATAAATGTGCTTTGAGATAAAGACAAGAGTGATTTCAATACGAAAACCTTTATATGTGGCGTGATAGCATGACTCTCGCAGTATCTCTTCAGATATTGCTGAACATCCTGGTGGGATAGAAATGAGGGCAAGTGGGAGTCGAAGGGAAAATCAGGGAACATCATAACCTCCTTAGGCAGGTTGGTTCTAAAAACAGAGAACACACAGAAAGACATGGGAGCATTATGTCCTACATAAATAAGCTTCAGTATGGCCTATATGTAATCTATATTTTCAGTTAGCCTAACACAGTGGTTCCAGTGCTATGCACATTTTAGTTTTTTCCTTGTTCCATCACACACTTCAATTCATAAAGGTCTTGTTAACACCTTCAACTCCAGGTTTATTGTACAGTTATTAATCCTATTGTTCAGTAACCACTATATTCCCACAGTTTTGACAACTTTGTATCTCTGTAACTGTGAATTTTAATTTAAAAACAGATGTCATTTTGGGCCATTTCCGTTGGTTCACACTAGAACAGGAACAAGAAGATTTTGATTTGTCAGTGATGATGTATTATTATGAAACAAGTAAGACTCGACATGTTATGTATACTATAAAGGAAAGGATCATGGGGCTTAATACACTATATGGATAAAAGTATTGGGACACACCTCTTAATTATTGAATTCTCGTGGTCCCTTCTCATCCAACATCATCTGCCTCATAAATGCTCTACAGAGCGAATCGGCACACGTTCCCACAGAAACACTCCTAAATCTTGTGGAAAGAAAAGTGGAGGCTGTTATAGCTGCAAATGGGGACCATCGAATACAAAGTCTATGTATTTAAATGCAATGTCATTAAAGTCTGTGTTGGTGTGACGGTTAGGCGTCCCAATACTTCTGTCCAGATAGTGTATTTAGCTGATTGATCGGATTGATTGTAATAAGACAGGAAAAAGACCAGCAAACAGGAGTACTGCGAGACCGGTGCAGTTTAGTGGTCTACCTGAGATTTCTGTACATGCTGCTTTGGACAGGGAGGCCATTGTCATAAGTGCCCACGCGTTCCTCATAGAACCATGTTCCACCCACATGGTCGGTCAGTTCGTACATCACAGGGGGGTCAAACGTTTCAGCTCGAGCCAAGATGTGCCGAGCCACGCACAAGCCTGCGGCCCCCGCGCCCACCACTGCCACACGGAGCCTCTTCATCTGTGAGGGAAAGGGAAGGTGAGGACACACAAGCAGGTGGGATCAGGTGAGCACGAAGTGTAATGACATTCGCACACAGAGACACAAAGCAGTGGTGACAGTCTGGGTGAGTCAAACGCAGCAGACCGGTTCATGACTTTCTCACTGACAGAGAAATAAATAAATAAATCATACGCATGCCATGTCCTGTATGCTGGAATAGCATTTTACCTCTCCTCTCAGGAGAAACGCTGAGACGTCTAGTCTACTGGGGATTTGCTGCACCATTCGCCATTCTGGGGTAAACTGTAAAACTTATCCCAGCGGGCTAATCAGTCACTAATGTGGACTTTGATCACTTTACTAGTTAGCCGTATGTAATGGGAAAGGCATTCATCATACACTATAGGGACAACAGTATTGGGACACGCATATCTGTTCCTTTCAGTGAAGGGTAGTCAACATTTTGGACAGCGCCGCTTATTAGTGTGGCGAAGATTCCTTTTCTATTCCAGCCTGACTGTGCCCCAGTGCACGGTCCATAAATGCTTGAATGAGTTTCGTGTGAAAGAAATTGACTCTCCAGCACGGAGGCCTGAACTCAACCCCACCCAACACCTTTGGAATGAACTGGAAGGGAGATTGCGAGTCAAGCCTTCTCGTAGATATATCGGCATATTAAAAAAGTACACTGCAATACTACAAAACAGTACCGTCCCCGTTACTTTGAAACTGTCTGCGCTGCTAGGTCAGTCCACAGAGCCACAGATCGGATATCAGCCACGATATCAGAGTTTGGTACTTTTTCTTGCATTTTTCTGATGTTTACTTCTCCTTCTCTTCCTCGTTTTTTAATATTGATGACGTCACAGCGACCCTCGTCCAATAGCAGTCGAGCCAAAACGTTCTAAGAAACTTTTGTCCAATGAGCGTTCTCCTTTTCCATTCAGGAACAGGGAGTCAGTCCACGCACGTTTTCCTCCCTCAACACGAAATCACACTCCTGATGGAGCAGAACTGAAACATCAGTGCAATTTATTACTCTTTCACATGTCCTCTGGATAAGAATTAATTTTATTTATCCCTAGGGGCATTATTTTACTCAGAGTAAAATGAAAGAGTTCAGCTTTTAGAATAAACAATTATAAGAGAATAAAAAAGATCATTGTAAATTACAAGAATAACAGTGTAACACTGACATTTGCTGAGGGTATGATTTAGTTGTAGTGCAAACATAAGTGGTCACAAGTCAGTAATTCCTTGTGCCTGTCCCAGGTTCAGATAAATGCAGAGGGTTGTGTCAGGAAGGGCATCTGACGGAAAATCTAAGCCAAATCAAACATACGAGTCACAAACAGAGATGTCAAACCGGATCGGTCGTGCCCCGGGTTAACAACGACCGCTACCAGTGCTGTTGACCTACAGGGTGCCGGTAGAAACTGGGCTACTGTTGGTTGACGGAGGAGAGGAGTAAGGCGTGCATGTAAGCAGAGAAAAGGCAAGAGTGTGGAACTGAGAGTAGGGACTTTGAATGTTGGAACTATGACAGGTAAAGCTAGAGAGTTGGTGGACATGCAGAGAAGGAAGATGGATATACTATGTGTTCAGGAGACTAGGTGGAAAGGTAGCAAGGCTAGAAGCTTAGGAGAAGGGTTTAAGTTGTTCTATCATGGTGGAGATGGGAAGAATAATAGAGTAGGAGTCATCCTGAAGGAGGAGTTCGTTATGAACGTTGTGAAAGTGAAAAGAGTGTCAGATAGGCTGATGAGTCCGAAGCTTGAAGGAATTTGAAGGAATTTGAAGGAATAATGATCAATGTTGTTAGTGGTTACGCCCCACAGGTAGGATTATGAGCTAGAAGAGAAGCAGAATTTCTGGTGTGAGTTGAGAGAGTGGTAATTGGTGCAGACTTTAACAGACATGTTGGTGAGGGGAAGAGAGGTCATAAGGAAGTGATGGGCAGGTTTGGTGCCCAGGAGAGGAATGCAGAGGGACAGAAGTTGGTAGACTTCGCGAAAAGGATGGAAATGGCTGTTGCAAATACGTTCTTCCAGAAAAGACAGGAACATAGAAGTATAAGAGTGGAGGGAGGAGCACACAGGTGGTGGCCAAGTGTATATTTGTGTAACAGCTGCACAAACATAACATTAGAAAATGAAAACTTTCCTGTCATTGATTGAGACAGCAGCATAGGAAAATTAGATTTTAATTGTAAACATACTATAATTAATGTTAATAAGAAACAGAGCTCAGCTGTTCATAACAGAACAGGAGAATTACTGCACAAATGAATGTGAAAATTCTCTCAGTTGACTTTGTAAGATCCAACCATATATCTCTTTGGATCGCCACATGGAGACAAGTGATTGGTAGTGGGGCTGGGATGAAGCGGAGCACATCATCATAGTAAAGTAACCTGACTGACAGTAACAGGGTTGACAATTTCAAGCTAAATTGCCTCTAGTTAGGTCAAAAGAGCAGATGTTATACCGTTTGAAAGGATATTACTTTTAGACATGATAAATATCAAGATACAAAACATTTTATTTTAATAATTGATATGTTAAAAATTGGTAACAGTAATGGTGCAGTATGATGTCCCCACCCCCAACAATCTCATACAACAACAAAATTCTACATTATAGAAGGGAGAAACTTACTTGTGTTTTAAATGTTGGAAATCCTCTTCCTGTAAATGATGTAACTTTCTGTAAATGATCTAACTGCTGGAAAGTGCCATTATTTTACAGGGTTGTTTTGTGTCAGTAACAGGGTTGACTTGAAATCAGGGGACATTGATGAAATGATTCACATTTTATAGAGATAACATGTGTTCATGCTGAAAACATTGCTTAACAATGAGATTACTTATAAAACAATATACAAATGTGAAAATGTTATCATTTTTACAACAATTTACTATTGAAGACCTGCTAAAAAATAACTTTCATATTGGGGGACAGGCCAAAATCCCTGCCATACAAAAATATAAATGCAAATTTAACCACGGACAATAATATTTAATTTGCTTAATTTTGAGGTAGTATTGATGATAGAAGACATACTAATATATTTTCAAATTATGCATGTCTCTGGTATTATTTTGAATTTATGACGGATTATTTCTCTGGGAACCAAAATGTACCGATTCCACAGAATGATCTGTATGTAAACTGTATAGAGCGGATGCTACATAAACCTTCTGGAATGATAAGTATAGCACAATAAGTATGAATATCAGTCTGAAGGTTATCAGCTCAGTCATTGACATTTTATCTCTGGCATATCTTTTTTCCAACCTGTGCTCAAGGACAGCTGGTTCACATTCATACAATAACAATGTGAATACAAGTGAATGACTGTCTGAACATAATATTACTTAAAATGTGTTGGAAAAAGGAAAAATGGACAAGCATAAGGATCTGGGTGACTTTGAAAAGGGCCTAATTGTAATGGTTGGATGACTGATTTGGCGTATCTCCTAAAATGCAGTGTATCACAGATTGCTGCATATGGGGCTGGCTGCACATAGCTCAATTTTTTTGTTTCTAACACATAAACTTAATGGATTTTTATTGATTTTGACACATTCCCTGGTCACCAGCCCCAAATGTTGCAATCCATAAAAGTCTTGACCATAAAAACTTGAGTCCTACTTTTTATTCCTTTTCTACACAGACTGACATACAATATCCCTTCCTGCCTTTATTTTTCATCTCTCATTCCTTTGAAAACCATCGGTTTTGATTCTTTTTCTATTTTCAATCTACTGTCACCAACCTTGGTGGGAAGCTTCAGGCTACTGTGCTGGATTAAAGTATTATAATTGCCATACTGCTGTCCCTCCTCTATCAAACCATTCTTTATCTTTCTTTCAAGTCTTAACTCTGCTGCTGTAATCCATGATGTATTTCTTCGCGCTTTTGCCATCATACTAAAACCACTAAACTGAATGTGTAACCAAAGGCCAATGCGTAGTTACAGTATTTTTCCATTTCACTTCCCACTTCAATTCCATAGACATTTAATTATAATTATTCTATTTTAATGCGCAGAACATCTGCCAACTTCTTTGGCACAGAATCATTACGATGAAGTTTAAAACCAATTCAGGGTATGATCATTCGCTGTTTATTTTCATGCTAGTACTGAGAAGGCAAAACACTTTGGCTGGGAAAGACACCATGTCTGCCAGAGATATCACGGCTAATAATTGAGTATTGTCATTTATATTCTCAAATGATTAGTGTTGAATATCATGGCTTAATGTTTATAGATTTTCAATCCCCTAAATGCTTTCTTAGCAGCCTTCTTCTGGTAAGCTACAGAATATAGCCTTGATGGCTGGCATTGGCAGAGGCTGAAATACAGAAATTAATACCCATCTGACTCCATTTAAAGAGGTCCTATCCAGCTTTCTTTAAAAAGTTGGAAAAATATTTTTTTGAATTAAAAAATGTAAACTTTTTAAAAATCACAACATTTCATGATGAAATCAAATAAGTTCTCTTTTTAAAAATATTCCATTTGTTTAATACTGAATCAATCATCGTTCAGCTGAGTATACATGTATGTGCCATCCTGAAGACCTGCTGGGCTGGCTGTGCTCTATAATCTAGCCCCATGCTTGTATTACAGAAAGCAATGTGCTGGTAAGAGTATAATGGTCATAACTGCCCAATAAAATCACCTACATTTGCTTGTACTTTTGCTTGATGGCACTATCATAGTACTATATTGTTCCTTTTCTTTTTCACAGCTGTTAAACCGGGGAGAGAGATAGAGGTCCCAGTTGTTGTTTGGAATCTGGGCTATTGCCCAACAACTTTGTATCAACTGCCTTGTTCAAGTGCGTGGTTGGTTATTGCATAGGAAAAATGCAACAACCCATTCCTCAGGCACAGCTTTAAGCCACCTCAACTGAATTTTCTTATCCTCTGACACAGTAAGTCATTCAGTTTCCTACTGTCTCTGTAGGAACATGTGTTTATGTGCTTGTGAACTATTTATTGTCTGACGCTTTTGTAAAACCTGGATTTGACTGAGTTATCACAAAACGAATAGGGGTTTCATTGAGGAGAGTGAATTGCGGCTTAAAATTCTGTCTTGCTGGCCCAGGGGATTACAGTGACGTTATGGGTATCTCAGAAAATATTTATTGGGGTAATAATGATTTCCCTCAACATTGTTGCTGGTGGAACCAAACAGACTGGTGGGACAAGCTTTAAAGCGCTGCTTTGGGGAAAAAATGAATGATGTTCAGTGCACGTTTAACTAACACATCAAAGAACTGTTTATTTTCGCCTGAGGATGTGTACGCCACACTAGTGTACTGTTGTCAAATGATGTTGCTGTTTGGTCTTAACATGTATGACAATGTGTGAGAAATGCTGAACCCAGTGTTGAAAGGTTGCAAAAATATAGTGTGTGGCAGGTGGCTGGGGAGTCAAGACTAGTAGTTGAAGATGGACTCACTCTGGTGGCTCAGGGCCTGAGGGTGGGGTCAGAGGAGAGAGGACGGAGGCTGATTTGGAAGATGCATCATTTTAAGGAACGCTACATCTGACACATCTACCCCACTGTGCACCGCAGCTGGGTAATTCATAATAAAGAAAAACTGAGTGACTTTGCAAAGCAGAATAAAAGGCTATTTTGGTCGTCTTAATCTTTATAAACACTTAAAGATCTTTCGATGTTCTCTGATGATTTTTTAAAAAACATAACATAACAGGAACAACAGCACCAAATCTTACTGTGAGCTCATGGTAAAATTATACTGTACTGTGCCAAAGTCCCCACATGGCTTAAAAAGTGTTGCTAAAGTGCAGAAAAACTAGAGGAAGTACCCTATTGGCTGCCCTTCAAACGGGAGAAAATTATTGAGTGCCCTCTAGGGTGCCCCATCATGCAATAAATTATGATGATGTGCCCCCTAGAGCAAGAAAATTCGATAATGTGTCTTAATTAGTGCCCTACTTGGGGACAAAATGTGATGTGGTGCCCTAAAAGGTGTCCTTACAAGGGTCTAAACTTGATGTTCCCTATGGGTGCCCATCCACTGGAAAGGGGTGCTGTTATGAAGTGCCCCCTATGCCTACATGTCAGTGTCTCAAAGGGTGCCCTTTGCAGTACAGAAAATGGGATGCAGTGCTGCTCCTTCAAGTGAGAAAACATGATGAAGTGCCCAATTAGGTGCTCCTCTAATGGAGAAGTGCCCCTCCAGTGGAAACAATGTGTCCCTACATGTGTAAGAGAATGCGGGGAAGGCTCCTAATGGATGTTCCTCCAGTAGAGAAAATGTGATGCGTTGCCATATAGGTGCATTAAATTGAGGTTCTCTACTGAGGTGCTTTTCTGAAGGAGAAAAAAAAAAAAATATATATATATATATATATATATATATATTATGTGCTAAGGTCAAATAGAACAAAAAAAAAGAAAGAAATAATCTGTCCTATGTCCTTTCCTACCACTTTGTCTTGACCTTGATGGAAAACGTCCTGAAGTGAAGAAGAAATGTGAAGGAGAACTCCTAAGAGAATCTGACTCCACTTACACCAGGCTATCATTATGTAATGTCAATGACGTTGGTGTACTATTGTCCATAAATGGAAAATTCATGACAAATTCAACCACTTTTTTGAAGAATGTAGAAAATATGTTGGCTTGATTGAACCTTCTTCTTACAGGAAAGCTCTAAAAAGAAACCTGTAATGTTTTAAGTAATATGTAGACTGACTGCATTTGATTTGATGCATAACTTTCTCCCCTGCTAGTCATTTTTCATTTATTTTTAAGTATATCCTCTGTGTGTTATTCACACTGTGGTCTGCCACAGTGTTTGGCTTTAAATGTTGCTGCTGCAAGAAACTGTAGCGTGGCATTATCTCTTTTCTTTTCATAAGTGATGGTCCAGTGTACCCTATGCTAAAAGAGATAAGAAAAGAAGCAGTTAAGCACTTTTTCTTAGCATTTAGAGAATTCATCCCGCTCTTATGATGCCTGCCACCTAGATCCTTCCAGGTTATTTCACTCAGTTAGGAGCCTTCCTAAGCAAAAAAAACTATTTGACTGCAGGCATGAAGTACCCTCTTAGATGCCCTTCAAAGTGAGAAAACATGATGAAGTACCCTCGCAATGGAGAGGAAAAAAGAAAAGAAAATCAGATGCAGTGCCATACAATCTCCCCTACAACATGCCATCTAGGGCAGGCCTTCCCAAAGTGGGTGCCGAGATGACAGTCTAGGGTTACTTTGATAGGATATTAAATTTACCTCTGAAGCCCTGCTTACATTCAAACACACTGCTATGACTGCTAACAAATCTTAGATTATGTTAGGCTAACTAAATTTAATAGTAAAAGACAGTATACTTTTGCCTGTGATGACACAATTCAATTTAATATACCCATTGCCATTGTTAAAAACATCTATTTCATTCATTTAAGGTTTCAGGAGAGAAAGAAAATGAGAAAAGAAGCTGAAAATGCTGCGAGAGGAAGCTTTTTAGAAACTTTGTGTCCAAAAATAAGAGTAATGGTATGTTTTGAAGTTCTCTCGGTGCTAGCTGGGTACTGGCTTTTCTCATAGTTTGGATTATCACTGGGGGCCTGGTGCATATTTGGTTATCCTTTTAATCTGCATTGAATAATAACAATGTTAATCAAGGATTTTGATTTTTTTAATATACAGGTGCTGGTCATATAATTAGAATATCTTCAAAAAGTTGATTTATTTCACTAATTCCATTCAAAAAGTG
>JBBPDB010000036.1:6692727-6704299 GCA_037974465.1 Brachypetersius altus | reverse complement strand
AGTGGTCTTGGGGATCGAACCTGGACTTTCTGGTCACGGGGCGGATGCCTTAACCACTAGGCCACCCAACTGCCCCTGCTATTATTAAATTACAAGAGTAAGAAATGGAAACCTGGACACAACAATAGGTCTTTCAGAAATACTAGTGTCCAAAACTTATGCATGATTATGAATTTATAGTGAGGGTCTGGTTGACAGAATTGTCCAGAAACACTACCGGTGGATTGTCTCCTGTCCCCACAATGAACATGCTGACTTTGAGGTAGCCCTTTGCTCCAGAGCTTGAGTCATCGGGGTCATTCAGAAGCAGCCACTTCCTCATGATGCAGTGAGCTGTAGTCAAAAAGCACAAACAATATCAGTTTTATAAAGAGACGGAGGCAAATAAAGTTCTGATTGCAATCAGGAGTTCCTGGAATATACCTGGTTCATCGTAAACGTAGCCAGTGTCAATCTGAGAAAACATGTGAGGCAAGCATGTTAAAATTCACACAAACTATTAGTGTTTTTTCTCTTTACAAAGAAATGTATGCAGCAACATGAACTATATACAGGCTGATGTCAGAATGAAATACCTTAAATTCTCCCATGAGACTGTCAGCCCTGAGAGACGATGCGTTATATACCTGCAGACGGAGAGATACCGTCATATACATTCCCATCCTTCACACTGCATATGCACTATGTAGGACATTTATATAAAATTATTACACTTATTCATTCATTATCTGAGCCATTTATCATAACCAATGTTGCAGAAGGACACTTATCCCTGCTTGTAGGGGAGAACACGAGGTACAATTTGCTAGTTATATTTGCAGATACCATTTGGATATTGAACATATTAATGCAAACTCAACATAAGAGCTGATGTATTACGTATATGAAATATCCATCACCATATATTTAGTTTCCAAATGGTCAGCAGTGTGACCAAAAGGTTGTAATTTTATTTACCCGTATGCTGATATGTTGATCAAAGAGCTCTGAGGGAAGCATGTTGACATTGTAAAAAAAAATCTGCAAAAAAAAAGAAAATAGTCTCATTAACAAAAGACAAGAATTTACTGATTTAGGGGGCCGTGTTCAATGTTTTTTTTGTTGGGTTATACAAATCAAGGACAGTCATTGTTCACATTAAATACCCTTTTCCATTCTCTTTGTCCCTACTTTATTCATGATCAAACAAGATCAAAACAGATCAAAAGAATATACAATATAAAACAAGGGTTTAAACTTTAAATCATTTATACACGGTACTGTTCAGAAAATGCTGAAATGTTTGTACCTCGTTGAAGAAGGGGTTATTTCCTCTTTTGATGCGAGTTCTGTGTGTGTCTCCACACACGGATACTTTGACAACAGGCTTAATGTTGTTTCCTGGCAACTGGCGCCCCTCGATGATCCGGACCCGGATCTTGATCATGATAAAAATTTAGACACATTACAGCCCAGAGAATGGAGAAACGCTTCAGAACTGCTTGAACTCTCAAAAAGTGTTCATGAAGGGCTTATGTCAGTTCTTCGGGTTAAGACAGTCTCAACATATGGCGTTTTGCGTTTTCGATGCTCACTCCCATAAAAACTTCACAAAATTGAGGCATAAGTATTCCAGCTTACAATGTTAGCATCGTACTTAGGGACTAAGTGGATGAACTAGTTTGGTTTGGTTGGTTGGTTGGTATATTCTCTTAGTCCCTATAAACTGGCTGTTTTTGTTACTTTATTCATGATCAAACAAGATTAATAA
Source organism: Brachypetersius altus (assembly GCA_037974465.1). Classification (NCBI taxonomy): domain Eukaryota; kingdom Metazoa; phylum Chordata; class Actinopteri; order Characiformes; family Alestidae; genus Brachypetersius; species Brachypetersius altus. The sequence continues at coordinate 6,702,549 of JBBPDB010000036.1, read as the reverse complement.
AAAAAGAACTATGTCGTTACCCGAGGACCCCCTGTATATACATATATTTCTATATATTCTATATATACTTACACACATTCTAAATATATATAGAGGCGTTGAATTAATGTGTTATTTCAATCAATTAATCACAGAAGAAATACAGCGTTAAAAAAGTTAATGTTGATTAATCACACCCCATTTACTTAACTTAATCCTAACCCGGTCCAGTGTTCTGTCAAAATATGCTACCCATCGAGATGTTCTACTGTGCCCTTCCGCGCATGTGTAGTTCCACAGTCTTGGGATTCAGTGCCACGTGTATAAATCTGTGCTACTTTGAGACGCTGCCAGCTGTATAAACTTAAAGGGAGCTTTTTTTTCTACAGGGTAGCATGAATCCATAGACTCTGCTGTCGATTTGCGCTACAGTAGCATTTTTCGGCAAGGCAGTGTAAATCATCAGGACATCCTGCTTCACAGTAGCATTTCTCAGTTTTAGAACCTGACCGTGTAAACTGGCTCAATCACCTCTAAAGATCTATCTATACTCTTCTCATTTAATAAAGTACATATTTCTCGAATTTAATAAAATACATATTTCTTGAATTTGTTTGTGATTACAGAGATATACAACTAATGAAACAATGAAAATGAACCGTGTGAAGGCCATTGTACCTGAAAGTCCTGAGGTTTATTGGATAAAGGTCGCTGCTGTTTTCTTGTCTTCCACTGGAGCCTCTGGTTCTGCTGAGTTGAGGACTGGAGACCGCCTGAATCTGGAACATCTCCATCTCCTCCATCAACACCACCTGCTCAAAAGATCATCAAGAGGAGAAATTAAAGAGGACACATTTGGCATATTATAGTCTTCGAATTTTACCTGACCGTTGATTAACATACAAAAAAATGTGAATAGCAGCTGAATATTAATACTGCTAATTTAAAGGGTTATACTCAGACAAAATGATATACTGCACTGTTCTGAGTTTACACATCCACATACATTAGCTAATATCACCTTACTGCGCTCCAGTAAGGTGATATTAGCTAGATTAAATATAATCATTAACACATAACAACTTCTGATGCACTAACCATATAATAGCATTTAGTGACTTTATCAACACCTTTAAGCAAAGAATCAGCTACAGTGGATTCGTCCCAAACTACAAACTACCTCACTAAGTAGAATGCAGCATTAACAATGCATTCAGTAATGCAGCATGTATAGAATGTATATATAGAAGTGTGTGGTTTGGGACTCTGTAACAGCATTGGGGTGATTATGTGGTAATTATGATGGGTCTAGTAACACTCTGAAAGCACATCCAGACGATACAGTTTGTGCAATAAAGAAAGAGCAACTTATTATGATGTGTGGAAGCATGTCAGTGCTGTATGTGCAGCAACAGGGTAAAATCAGTTTCACAGAGACGGGCTGCAGACTATAAATCGAGGTTCACATCAGTGTTTTAAGCACATAACAATGGATATGTATTCGTCTACAAACTCAATCTCCATATCACTACTGAAAATTGCACTCCGATCATCCTTAACACGTGGGTAACCCTGACATTATCCAGCTGTTGTGGGTCTCCAATTATTCTGTAACGCTCACAAAAGCAAATTGAGTACTGACAGTGCCCCTTTGTGGAGAATCTTTAGACTGATATTCATTAAGGTAATTAATTGCTGCTTTAAATGGAGAGTTTTACTAAGGAGTCATGGTGTGATCCTACTTTACCTATGAAAGATGGTTTAAAGGACATTTGAACATACACAGGCAAAACATTTAATTTCTGGGGCCAGCAAACATGGTTAAACAATGTGAGTGAATTAAACAGGACACCTGCTGCAAACTAACCAAGAAAATAAAAATGACTCCAGAATTCAGTTGCTCCCTTATATCCTAATCGAACTTTCACCAGTAACTAATATTTAAAATGGGAAAGCCATGCACTAAACTGAATTTTTACTCCCATGATTTATACTATGTGTAATGTGCATGAAATCTAGACTGTCTGCACAAGGTAAAGTGATAGCTGGTCTACACTACTTGAAGAATGGTCCAATTTCAAACTAGAAATGAGTGAAAACATGAATGACAGCATTCCACCGAGGATTAAAATGGCTCTGGGCACATATCCATATACTCCCCATTTTTGTGTGCATTCTTCTGCTCCATGCTCCAAAAACCCTGACACGAAAAGGACAGCGTACCTGTGTTTCCTGCGCCGTCCTGTTGATCATTTGGGTTTGGAGGAGCATTGGCAGGCGGTTCATATCCAACAACCAGATCGATAGTGCCCTACAAGCAGTGTGAAAAAATAAAACATTAAATAACATAATTCCTCATATGAACTGAATAATGATTTTCCCAAGGGAAAGTGGCAAAGCGAGTTACAATTCCTGAATTACACAATTTTACACGTAACCCAAATATAGTCCATTAACATGTTTGGAGTCGAAATTTTGCTTCTGTTACTAAGAGCTACATTGCTAACATTGTTAATGCATGAAGTCAAAAGTCACTTAAACTGTGTCTGGCTCATCATTAAGACATGTGCAGTATCACTTACTGAGAGCTGACTTACTCCTGTTGTCTAGATACCTGCAGCGTTCAGCTACAGAGTGAAGTTTTCTTTGTAAGTCATATTGCACCCTAAACCACAAGAGTAAGTCTACTTCATCCTGCAAAATGGCTCGATGAGAGGCTGATGACAGTTTTGTGGAACCATTTACATAAACATGTTGGGAGACTTTTGAAGTTTAGTGTTTGGTAACAACATTAGACTTTTAGTTCCAATGTTAAATTAAAAATTTTGATTCCAAACATGTTTCAATCAATACAATACGAGTGGAAATTGAGTAAATTAGTTTTTTAGATGAAACTTTGTGTTTACTATTTACTATCAAAACTAAATCATTTATTAATATAGTCTTAGATGGTTAAAATTATATTTAAATCCTGTTTAGCTGAGCAGTATGTGTTTTTAAAATTAAATATTACAACGTACACAACTAATATTAAGACAGTAAAGAGGGATTTTATGTATGTCTATGTGTTTGCTTAATCATTGCTAGAAAGAGAACTTACTCCAGTATTCTGTCCACTTTCGTTGACTAAAGGCAAGTTTTTCGAAGGAAGTGACTTCGCTTGTCCGCTTGCTAGGTCTTTCAAAGGGACTTTTGCCGTTCCAATTAACCTGTAAAAACATGAGTGTAAAATGTTTGTGCAATGTTTCAAGTGGCTATAAAAGTCTGAGGTACCTGAGTAATACACGAAAAAAATCACTACTTTGGAACACCTTTAAATTTATGGGCCAGAGTTGCATGATAAGCCAAGATCAAGCTGTCCCCAACAGTTTAATGAGGTAGAGCGGGAACGCCTAGCAGTTTGCTGAAGCTCCGGACATGAAGAGCAGAGGACACAGCTGAGATTTAACACTCAACAGCACCAGGGGTTAGACTGGGCCAGAGCTGACTGGGGCTCAGCCCCCGCACGTAGGCCTTGTATGTCAACATGGGACGTTCAGCCTCCCACATCTTCAACAATATCCTGGAAATAATTCTTTTGGAAATTCAGAGAGAGAGAGAGTGTGAAAGAGAGCAAGAGAGAGAGAGATAAAGACGAGAACTCCCCGCCAACATAAAATGTTGTCTCCCTGCTGGTCAACAAAAAATTCACTCCTCCTGCACAAGTACACATGAAACCATGGAGCCCTCCAAATAATAAATGCCAGTTCAACCCTTAAAAAACTCTGAACAGAGAAGGGAGGTTTCAGTGAGGCAGTGACTCCCACAGAAAAATCTGGTGTATGCTTTTCTGATATCACTTGTATGTCTGGCTGAAAGGAAACCTCCCAAAGCAAACACACTCATCCAGCTCACCACAGCCCCAACCCTCTTCATTCCCCTCATCCAGGACTAGTTTCAAACCTCAAACCGTTTTCACTGTATTTGCTATAGAGAACTGTGTGTGTGTGGACTGGGAGTGCTTCAGCAGCAAACACTGTGCTATGCTCCTCACACACTCACTGAACACTGACAGGTCAAGCTGCCTTAAGCACACATTTTAATTAATTGTTAGTGTAGTTTTGTCTAATATTTATCCAGCACCATGAGGATGTGCTACTATAAGTCAGATGATACACAGTTCACAGTACAATAGTTAGAGGTACATGCCAGGAATGAAAGACTCGCTACTGTCGGAATGAAGCTCAGGTGGGCAATAACAGTTGTGGAGGGCAGCACTTTTTCTTAACACTGCTATTGTGTGAATTAAAAAAGGAATATTCCAGTCTTTTTCAATCTGAAAGTCTAGGTTTGGTTTCAAGATGTTAATCAGAGCTGTGTAGTATATAACTTCAAAGCGAGAATCTGCCAAAAATGATAAACGATTTTTTAAAAAATGTAGGTTATTATGAACCTAAACAGCCACTGTTTCTAGCCGAAAATGTAAAAGAAGCAAAAACAGAAACTATGCTATTTCAAAGATTGGAGAGAAAACACTCGCTTGTCTTATCATGTGCTGTATTCTTACTGGGTGCTAAATCATTTCACTGTGTGCAATTTGTCATTATGTGAAAAAGTCTTACCATAAGCAGGAATCACGGCTTATGCCTATATTACATTTCTACTACTGATCTCTATTAAGTGCAGTAGTTGATTCCTAAACACTATTTGTGTCACTAGTAATTCACTTAACTGTATCTATAGTTGTAGTATTTATACTCCAGTATTTGTGTATATAGTAGGGCTGACCAATATATCACAAATTTACCGTCATCGCGATATCAACATGCTTCGGCGACTAACTATGTCTCTTTCCTACTACTTACTTATTTCTCAAAAAAAAAAAAAAAATCCCTTGACTTCCCACTTCTCTATGACTTGTGGTGTTCTTCTCTATGGCTTATGTATTGTTGGGTTAGGTGTTGGCTAGTTATTATGTGACAGTTGTTGTATAGATGCTCTGACTGCAGTATCTTGGTTAAATAGTTGACTTGGATTTAAGCTGTTTTTCAGGTAAGAAACAGTTGTGGACTTAAGCACTGATGTACGTCGCTCTGGATAAGAGCGTCAGCTAAATGCCGTAAATGTAAATGAAAATGAATGCTGGAGGATTGTATTTGTTTTTATTTTGTGTTTTTACTGTTGTGTTTTTATAGTTTTAAAAAATATATATTGTCTAAGACTATGGTTCTTAACCTTTTCGACAAGGTCCACCTATTGATCACTGCATGTTGCCAAGGCCCACTTGGCCACATTAGATGATATTAAATAACCAATTGTGGACCAATGGCCTGTCTCGATTTTACATTCACTGCCCTTTCAAAAGCCTTTGCGGTGGTTGAGAAACCCGGGTCTAAGACCTGTGCACACTATCATATGGATTTTTGCGATTCCAAAATATTTGTAAATCTTGGTATATGTGAAGTTCCATCTTCTAAGCCTGACTGTACACGTGTTTCTCTGCATCATTTGTTAGGCTACAGGGTTGTAGTGGCCTGTGACCCCAGTGACAACAAAGTCACAGATTCAAACTCCCCACTTTCTACCATTGTGTCCTTCAGCAAGACACTTAACCCACCAGAAGCTGCTCTGGCCCAACTGGTGAAGATGCAGGAGGAAGTTGCAGGAAGTGTGGTGGTACATATGTTCACACAATCATCCTTGCTTGCAGATATGAGTGAGTTCTGTAAGTGCGCTGCAGTGAGGAGTTGTGATTTACAATGGGAATGAGTTCTCCTTGAAAAAAGATTGGAGATGTAGAGAGTGAGAGGTAAGATGCAGCACTTAAGGGAATTATTATATTCCCCCTAAACTGCAAGGGTGTGTTTACGGCCCCACGCTTAAATTCCTCATCACTACAGAAACTGTATAACAGAGTTTCACAGTTGTACCGAATAATTTATAGCAGCTACTTTAAAGCAAGATAGTAATAGAGAGACAGACAGACAGATAGATAGAGGGTGAATTAAAAATTAGGAACCGTACAGAGATCATTAAGGTGCTTAATGGTAGATTAACCTAGATTGCTTATCACCTTCATGTAGATGGTTTCTGTGACAGTTACTCTTCGGTCTAATGTGTAATGATGAGTCTAATATGTTTTCTTTTCTAATCTTTACTCATATTTACTCTTCGATGGACAGATATTATTAAACATTATTAACCCAGAAATTTCAAGGTTACATCATGAAAAAAACATACAGTCATATGCAAAAGTTTGGGCACCCCTAGACAAATATGCGATTTGGTTGATTTTCGGAGTGGAAATAAGTACGCATCTTCAATAAGGAACACACATACACATAAAACTTGGCATAAAATGTTACACGATACAGCATTGCTAAATTTCTTCTTAAATGAAAAGGAAATATTTGAGGTTAAAGAATATAAAATAAAAACTCTATATAGGCATAAAATGTATTTATAAAATAAAGGCTCAATAGTTTTTGCTGAATAATAAGACTGAATAAAGTAATAGGTTTAACTACTTGCTGAATATCTTGATTTTGATCTTTGTGCAGGATGTCTTAAATGTTTCCCCAATAAGAATCTCTACAATCTTTACTTTATCTTTACTTTAATCTCTACAAATCTTTACTTCCTTCTGGCATTAAACAAATGGATGATGACATTTTATAATGATGACAGCTTTCCAGGCACTACTTATATAATTTCTCTGACTCTAAATGCCACAATTTCCTGTTCTAAAAACAATTACTGTTAAAGCATCCACTTGATTCATAAATGCATCCCTGTCTGACATCAGGGTCTAGTCTAGAGTGGAGCTGTTTGAGATCATATTGGCCTTATTCTTGTGCTATTAAGAATATCTTAACAAAACACGAGTCGCAACATGAGTCATCGGATCGTGCCTGAACCTCTTCCTTGCGCTGAAGGTCATTATGGTGTAGCATTTTTGTACTGTAAGAAACCAGCTGACTGAACGACTTTGGTGCTGCTGCCGTTTCTTTCGTCAAGTATAAGCCACTGGCAGTCTTTGGATAATGTTCTTTGATTAGCTGTGATTGGTCAAGCAGGAAAAAAAGAACAAGAATAGCTAGGATTAACATGAAGCACATATGGCAGCATTCGACCTAACCTGATTAACACTAGAGAAACAAGTATGAATATCTTGCTTTACCTCCCACCGCATGTCATGCTGCTTCAAGTGCTCATTCATTTCTGGTATTTACCGAGACGTGGAGTGGTTCAGAGTGGGCACTGTGTGTAGCCTTATTGAACATAACATACGATACCCACAAACACATCAGCTAGTATTACCTATGCTGCAGCTGAAATGTATTAGAAATATACATGTATGTAGAATGTGTACTGTACACAAACACATATCAATTTTATTTGTGTTACTCCACATCATGTCAGAGCATGGTTCCCAAACACAGTCAGCTATTTGTGTGAATCAAATTCTACATATAATGCGAAGAAAAGCTGTCATTTCTAAAACACAATATATTGTAAATATGTCTCTTTGTGTCAATATATGGAGAAGTACAAGCAGTAGGTCACAGTTTTGCAGAGAAGCCACTCGATGGCAGCATCCAGTTGCTGCTGCTGTCTGATGTGTTAATGCACTGTGACAGTCTTTGTGTCGAGCAGCAGGCAGTGGGATGGGGGAGTAGGAGGGGTTCATAATAAGACAAATAAGAGGAAAATTGATTTTAGCCATGGTGTATTTGCCAAAGAGAGATAAGAGGAGATGTCAGCTTCTGGAAAATGTGGATAAAACTCTTTCTGGGGGTTCAGGTTTTTTGCATAGTGGGGGAGGGATGGAGAGAGGGTGTTTTGGAGGGGGAGAAGGGTGGCATTCCTTTGTCTCCAAAATGGAAGGACATGTATCCCATAGCCAGTGGCGGAAAAGTGATCGGTAGCTCTACACACTGCTAGCAATGAGAGGGTAGTGTGCGATGCAGTGATACTGCGAGCGTATCACACAGCATCTCGTGTGAGTGTGTGTAAGATATGGTGTTCAGAATGAGAAAGAAATTGTAAATACATCAGAAAGGACTTGCGCAGGGAAAGAACGCATGAAAGTTGCAAAGGTGCATGAAGGTGTGTGATAAATGGAAGCAGATGGGGAGAGTGAGAGGAAAGGAAACATATTTCTTTGCGGCAAGAGAAGAAAATTGAGCAGAAAGGTGAAAGAAAGAGTGAGGAGGGGGATGGAGAGGGAGAAATTGAAAGAGTGCCAGAGTGATTCAAGCCCCCCCCCACCCCTTTGTATTTTACATTCAGTGCGGGTCGCTTCCTGGCACTTCATGGTTTCGACCCAGGCGTATGACGCATCACTCCCAGATGAAGGGGACCTGCTGCTGCTGAGGCTGATAATGATAATAGTTATGATGATAACAATAATAACTAACTTCCCATGTCGCTCCCGCCTGGCCTGCTGCTTACGTGGCAGGAATATCAGCCGCTCTTCCATGGTGTAGAGATGCTGTGGTGGCCTGGGCTGTGTGTGTGTGTGTGTGTGTGTGTGCGCACGTGTGTTGTGTGTGTGTATGCATTTGTGTGGCAATGCGCTTATTTCTATCCCCCACCTACTATTTCCTGTCGATTACAAGCTTGCCTGACTTTGGCAGCTTGGCCAGCTGTAAGTCCTCCTCTCACATCTGATTTCGGATGGTCAGGATCCAGCACGACTCCCCTGATGGTGTAGCTGCGGGCAGATCACAGAGCGTGACAAAAAAGCAGACTGAACGTTAGTGCACCGATTTAACCGCAACATCTGAATTATCCTATACGTTTTTGACGGGAATGTACACTTCTGTTCCCAAGCATTCTGCCAGAGCTAAAATGATACACACACAGTCTCTGCGGACCATTTCTTACCGTCGTTTCTGGTTAAGGTCTAGATTTTGGGAAAAAAGTCTATAAGATAGTTTGTGAGGCCTGCAGCTGTTTGGCCATCATGACTCAGAACAACTATTATTCCCCTGATGACTTGAAATTCTCCAACTCAAGATTATTTCCTTCTTTTTCATATTCAAGCGTGACTTATGGTAACTCTGACAAAAGAAATAACTCTTGTTCTTGCTCTGCTTTGGCTTGTAAAGAAGCAGTTTAGTCAAAGGCTTAACTCTTGTCAGGATGTCATAAAATGGTCAGTCAAGTAAGAGGGAGATTTGGTGTGAAAACGGTGAAACAGCTCCAAAATACACTACCCTGGAAATAAGATACACTTTTTTTATTGATGCTGTCTTAAGAAAAACTAATGTTTACATAGAACACAGAAACTACACAGAAAGGCTTTTACAACACTGTTCTCTGAACATATGAACAAAATATAAATTGCATAACAATGGGTTATAGAAACAGTACAAATTACCGTAAACTGAATTTACAATACATTTCTTTTGGCTTCCCTCTGAAAGATCAAAATCAACATTAGTATCCAAGGTTCCATATAATTCTATCGGTCAGAATCAATAAATATAGACTAGAATAGCACATATTATTATAGTTAATACATTTGAACACTCATAGAAATCATAGAGGGGTCTGAAATTCACATTGTAGGTGCATTCCCACTGTGAGAGACAGAATGTAAAAAAAAAAAATCAGGAAATCTCATTGTATGATTTGTAAAGAATTTATTTCTATTGCACTGCTGCACATTAGTATTTGAACATCTGGCAATCAGCAAGAATTCTGGCTCTCAAAGAACTGTTACTCTGCCTTTAAGAAGTCCACCTCTACTCCACTTAGTAATCCTAATTAGTAGCATCTGCCTGAGCTCTTTAAAGACACCTGTCCACCCCACAGTCAGTCAGACTCCAACTACTACCATGGGCAAGACCAAAGAGC
>JBBPDB010000036.1:6679007-6692627 GCA_037974465.1 Brachypetersius altus | reverse complement strand
TTGAACTCATGTTAGTTCCTGATGATTCATGAGACATTAATGCATGAAGTAACACATAATTCATGCATGAATTCATGCATGAATTCATGATGATTCATGTACCCTTACCATAAAGTGTTACCCAAATAAGAAACCAAATTCAAACACAAACAAGGATAATATTAACCGGTTTAATGAACACTTGAGCATGGCAGACACCAATAATAGGGCAAAGTCTAAACATGAGAAAATTAACAGGTTTGACAAAGACACAGGCAAAGTGCCACAACTAGAGACAACAAGAGTTTTAACATGAGGAACGTGAGTTTTTGTATTGCACTGCTGCATTTGAACACCTGAGAAAATCAGTGTTAATATTTGGTACAGAAGCCTTTGTTTGCAATTACTGTGGTCAAACATTGCCCGTAGTTCTTGACCAGGTTTGCACACAGCTGCAACAGGGATTTTGGCCCATTCCTCCACACAGATCTCCTAATACAGCGCAATAGCCCTGTCCCCTTTGTGGAAAAGCACCCCCAAAGCATGATGTTTCCACTCCCATGCTTCACAGTAGGAATGGAGTTCTTTGGATGCAACTCCTTTTTCCAAAAGTTCTACTTTGGTCTCATCTGACCACATGACTTTCTCCCGTGCCTCCTCTGGATCATCCAGATGGTAAATGGCAAACTTCAGACAGGCCTGGACATGTGATGACTTGAGCAGGGGAATCTTCCGTGTAATACATGATTTGAAACCATGAAGGCGTAGTGTTCTACCGACAGTGACCTTCATTGTCATTGACCAGCTCCTCCCGTGTAGTTCTGGGCTGATTCCTCACCTTTCTTATCATCAGCGATACCGCGCGAGGTGAGATCTTGCATGGAGCCCCAGTCCGAGGGGGACTGACAGTTGTCTTTAGCCTTTTCCATTTTCTGACAACTGCTCCAACAGTTGATCTATTTTCACCAAACTGCTTGGCAATTGCCCGATAGCCCTTTCCAGCCTTGTGGAGGTCCACAATTCTGTCTCTGGTGTCTTTGGACAGCTCTTTGGCCTTGCCCATGGTAGTAGTTGGAGTCTGACTGACTGTAGGGTGGACAGGTGTCTTTAAAGAGCTCACACAGGTGCTGCTAATTAGGATTACTAAGTGGAGTAGAGGTGGACTTCTTAAAGGCTTAAAGAGTAACAGGTCTTTGAGAGCCAGAATACTTGCTGATTGCCTGGTGTTCAAATATGTATGTGCAGCAGTGAAATACAAATAAATTCTTTACAAATCATACAATGTGATTTCCTGATTTTTTTTTTAACATTCTGTCTCTCACAGTGGGAATGCACTTACAATGTGAATTTCAGGAAATCCCCTCCATGATTTCTAAGTGGGAGAACTTGCAAAATCGCAGGGTGTTCAAATACTTATGTTCCTCACTGTATAAGATGACACAAATGACAGAAGACTGAATTTTTTTTTTTTGCAGCACACGTATACCATCCAAAAATGATTCACAGTATTGATCTATATAATTGTATTATATATATCTAAACTTCTATATAATTTCATCTGTTTTGAATGAATAAATTAAAATATTGTATATATCATCCCTATCAAAACAAAAGCTCATCTCAGAAAAAGTAACTTTACAGGAGACTCTTTACTTCTCTACTTCTCTAATTTTCCAGCATTTTGAGTGGTTTGTCTTCAAATTTTTATGTAAAGAAAAGCTCATATGTTAAATTATATCAAGAATAAATAAAAAAACAATAGTGCCAAAACAGCGATACAAAGTTTTGTCCCAATTCACTGTAAGATGTTATTCAGCCCCGCACCATCCAAAACTCTACAAATTGTGGCATTTGGTGAATTTACAATGAACGACATACTAGCAGTGACTTGAACTCAACAATTCAATAGATTTGTTTTGGGAAACTGAAATATAATGTGAAAACTTTAGAATCTTACTATACATTCAACTTTAAACATTATTAAATGTTTCTTGCATCATCACCATCTGCTGAGTCCCCGTCACCCTCTTACAGTAATTAAAAGCCACATTGTATGAGCAAAATGCTTTTACTTGTTAAAAAGTGGGGTTTTTAGTGTGCAAATTTGCCCTCTTACAACAGAGACTTAATTACTGCTTGCAAATGAAGGAATAGATTGAGTGCCATTAGGTGTGGGGTGGTGGGCACAGCAGCCATTAGCAATGAGCTAAATTGGGCTGATTTCCATTCAGGAATATGGGACAGGTGGAGGAAGAATGAAAAGACAGAGGAGCCACAGAAAGAGGCACAAAAAATAATAGGGTATATAAGCAAGGGGTGATAAGATTGTGGCCAGATGTGCTTGAGGCAAACACTGAAGAGTGAAAGGCACAGTTAATAAGAGATTGTCATCATTATTGCTCTGCCTGGCCTTTTACGCATCTGCTGACCGTGTCACATCACACCCTCCCTTTCTGATGATAAACATCTCTGTGGGTCCCTTTAATTTATCTACCACTGTGTTAAAATAGGATTAGTTCAGTCTGGCTTCCTTTTGCTATTTTTAAACATGGCGAGGGCCCCGCCGGTGCAGCGCACTTGCGTAAACAGTGGCGTAAAAAAGATGGTATCTCAGAAGTACAAGGCCACATTTAGACACATGAGACCAAAATGTAAGACCCCATTCATGTGCCTTGACGTCGTTCAAGCAGCGATGCACGTGCCTGAAAGTACACCGCCGCACTGGATCCTGCAGACAATGAAGTCGACGTCTGTAAGCTCAGGAGGGTACGGCGTCTATTGAATGGGGCGCTGTGGCCATTGTTCTGATAAGCACTGGGGTTGATTTTTCTGGACACAGATTAAGCCTAGTCATAGATTAAAAGGGATTTGTTGCGGAAAATCCCCATCGATGGTTTCGTGTAGCCAGAAACTGGGCTTAATCTGTATTCTAAAAACTGTCTACTCCTTTGTGCCGCACGTATGCTGTACATGTAAATTGGCCAAAGCTAATTTGAGCCGTGGCAATAGGCAGAGATGATCGCCTACCAGTCTGCAGCTGCCTCACGCTACACATTAGCCATTCATGATGGGGGAGCGGAGAGAATAAGTCCATTTGAGCTTACTATAATGAAAGTGGTAGCTTTTGTCTGAAAAATTAGGATTTGTCTGATGTGTTTATGTGTATTTTGTTTCATTTGTATTATTGGATTCTTTTTTGTGTTTGTCTTCAGTGTATGTTCATTTGTATTTTGCTTGTGTTTCACGTGTCTGGTGTCCCTTTGGGACCTTTTCCTGTGACAGCTGTGTTAATGTAGAGGACAGCTGGTCTAATTGATTCCTTTATTTTGACCTTTTCCTTTTGAATGCTTTGTTTTGAACACACTTTTGACATTTTCCCCCTTTTCTCTGTTTATTCTGATACGGGTCTGTGTGCGTGTGTGTGTGTGTTTGAGGATAGTGATGGCTCTGTGAGCCTTAATCCTAGTTCTGATGGCACTGCACACATATCTCTAAACGCGTGTAGTGTTAAAGCGCCATATTTTGCATGCAGGTGTGTGTGTGTGTGTGTGTGCGCGCGTTTGTGAATGTGGGAGAGAGTGATAATGCGTTACTTTCTTCTGAGGCTTTTCTGTCACTCGCCTCTTTTCATCCCTTGAGCACTTTAACCTCGCCATTTTTGATGCTTTATATCAAAGCACCTCAGACAGATGAAAAGGAATGGACATTGTCCATCAGCATGTGTAGGAAAGAGTAGGAGAGAAATGGAAGGCAAGAAAATAAATGTACACTATATAATAACTTAATAGAATCACAACTGGCACCACACTGTTAAATAGTTCTTGACTTGGATGTATGGTTTCAGGGGAAAACCTTCTAGTTCTTCTAACTTTTTCTAAAAGGTTCTTTATTCTTGTACATCTCATTAATAAAAGTCTTTCCACATTCATTACGAAATTATTCAGTAAAGCAAAAATGCTCCTTCTATTGTAATGCTACAAATACCCATAGCAGAATATTTATTACATTCCATTTATTATTTTCCAAAATTATGCATAAAGAAAAAATGTTGCTTTGAGGAGGTTAATATATAATGCGTAACTATACGCAAACTTAGCCTCAGAAATCTTCACAATGGTGGTGATGAAATCAGACATTTGAAGAGTGTATTGCATTTAACTAGCCCAATTTTCCAAATTTTAAAGGATTTCAACAAAACTTTTTATTTCCATTTGTTTAGTTTTTATCATATACATAGTTCTTTTTTCAGATTTACCAAAATTCTACCATTATCATCATTACATACACAGATCAGCAACAACATTAAAATCTCTGACAGATGAAAAGAATAACACTGATCATCTCAAGTGCTGAGATATATAAGGTAGCAAGTGAATAGATTTTCTGATGTGTTGGGAATAGAAAAAAAAGATCTTTGCAACTTTGTCAAGGGCAAAAATTGTGATGTCTAGATGACTGGGTCGGAACATCTTTAAAACTACACGGCCTTGTGGGGTGTTCCCAGCATGCAGTGGTTGTTACTCACCAAAAAGAAGGACAAGTTAACCGAGGATAGGGACATGGGCACCCAAGGCTCACTGATGCATGTGAGAAATGATGGGTAGCCTTGCTGGTCTAATCCAAATACAGCATCCAAACTGCTAGCTATAATAGAACGGTGTCAGGACACACAATGCACCACAGCTTCCCACATATGGGGCTGCATAGCAGCAGAATGGTCAGAATGCCCATGCTGACCCCTGTCCACCCTGAAAAGTACCTATAATGGGCACATCAGCATCGAAGTGGACAATGGAGCTGTGGAAGAAGGTGGCCTGGTCTGAATCACACATTATTTACATCATGTGGATATCATTTACCTGAGGAAAACATGGCACCATGGGGATACAAGCCAACAGAGGCAGAGTGTTGCTCTGAGCAATGTTCTGCCTGGAGCATGACAAAGAGCTCCAAGCATCATCTTGGCCTCCATATTCCCCAGATGTCAATCCAAATGAGCATCTGTGGGATGTATGGCACAAACTAGCCTGATCCAAAAAAAAGCCCCACCTCGCAACTTACAGGATATAAAGAATCTGCTGCGTATGTCTCCATCTCAATAATAATACCTTTATCTCTAACACTAAAGGAATCTGGGCTCATACGTTTCTATACAATGCACAGTTTCCCATCAAACAAGTGAACAAACAACTCAGACAAATACCTCTGTAAATACCCATCTATTTATTACACTGCACATTCTCTGTCCTTCTGCTGCTATATTTGGACACCTCTGTCCAGCATTTTTACACATGTAACTCTCTGCTGCTAAAATACAGTATCTATCAATAATACTGTGTTCAGTGTTCAGACTAGTACTCTAGCTACTGTCGATTGTATTAAATGTTGTCTTGTCCGGTTGTATTATTGTTGTTGTGTTTTTTTTTCTTGCACTCTCTTTTGTCCTGTCTGTCCTTGTGGTCTTATTCTGTTCTGTCCTGTGTTGCTCCATGGTTCTGGAGGCACATTGTTTCGTTTCACTGTGTACTGTGTGTATACTGTATGGTTTAAATTATAATAAAACCTACTTGACTTGACTTGAATGAAACAGTTTACATCTCAACAATGCAGAAAATGCACCTTTAAGAGTGTATGAGAAACCGTCAAACAATGCTGCAAACCCAACCTCATTGAGAACATTTCAGTGCTGACTTTCATGCTTTCCCATATAGATCACTGATCAAAGGGAACCGTTACATAGTAATCCTTTTTGGCATAAAATGACAACTATGCTGAAAATTCTTTGGAGCTGCCAGGTTTATCACAATACAGCATTTATTCCTAAAGGTCTGGCGATATTTACCAGTGACACGGTCTTTCTTCCTTTCAAAATCTGTCTTTCTCTCTCACCTGTCTTTCATTCACTGCATCCCTCTGCTTCTATGTCAGCCTTTGTGGGTCTGCCTAAATATAGCTTGAGAAGCCTCCCAATTATGGACCTCTTTATTAACGTTAAAAGACAGGATTTCATGTGTGCGCGACACTCAACCTCCCCCACTGTCCAATCACAAGACAAAACACCACCTTCACACAGTCATGCTGATGTCAGAGGGGGCCGTGGAACATGTGTGTTTTGCAGCGAGTGGGCACACAGTGGCAGAGCAGCAGCGCAAATCAGATTTATTGTGAGTGTCACCCATTTCCCTTCCGCCCTCCCTGTCATTTAATGTCACTTTCACATCAATCATTACTTTTGTCTGCCTCTGCTCTCTCTCTTTCCCTTGAATCTGTCCCCCTCTGCTCTTTCATTTGTCATCTGCTTCCATCCATCTATCTCTCCATCCTCACCTCTGTCCCTACAGTGCCATTTCTCTTCCTTTTATCAGTCTGTAAGTTGGTTCCCCTCCATTCATCACGGGCTCTCATGCCTGATTATTATTGCTCTGTTATGAGCAGCCTGCAACATCAAAACTATTTACAGTGACAAAGCTGCTGCGTGTGAGCCTCTAGTGCAAAAACAAATGGAGGAGCTGCTCATGAATCCTGAAACGCACATTATAGAAAAATATGTACCGCAAGGGGTATCAGGTTATCTGACAAGCGGGACAGTAAAGCTATACGGCACTGCAGGAGTATGTAATAGGCTTTATTATTCACTCCCTCGCCTTTTGGTGGTCTATCTCAAACAATTTCAAAAGGAGAGAAAATGCAGCTTCTCTTGCAGCTGAGGCTGATTACTGAAGCGTTTCAAAGCCATTTGATTGAAAATGAGTGCAACTCGAGCGTGAAAATGGCAAGCTGTTTGTGATGTCACGTAAGGCCTGACTCATACAGTAGTTCTGCATTCTGCTTTAGTCCCCCCCCCTCCCAAAATAAATATATTTTTTTTAAGTACACAGCCACTGCAGATGCGCCGTGGCGATAGAAGCTCATTTTCACAGTTAGAAAATCCTTTTCCGCTGCAGGTGCTATAAGCATCTGACATTTGCATGCAAGTGCCTGACATTTGTTCTGTCACAATATGAATGACGCTCGGCTGGGCTTTTGACAATGGTCTCGGCGAACCCCTCTCTGTATGAATGAAAAGCGGAGCCTTGTTCGCTGAGGTAGCTTCTGTCTGGGTTTTTTTTTTTTCCAAACCCGGTGCAGGTCCAGCAGCTCGCCAGCTCAGCCTGAGGCAGCCATGTTGGAGCTGAAACGAAATGGCGCTGTGTTCTGTTTTGCTCTTGGGCTCTTTACTGAGAGCTTGCCGCGGCATTGACCAATCACTGGCGCGGCATGCAGCCTCTCTGTTCTTTCTTGGAATGCTGTTGTTTGCTTAAATTGCTCTCTTCTTGCGCTAGAAAGCCAGAACAGAACGTGCCGCTTGCGAAAGGGTGGCTGATTGCAGCTATTGTCTAGGGAGTGTGGCTTGCAGGCACTCTCAGTATAACTGCTGCTCTAGGAGACTGATTCGGAGAGAGGGGGAGAGAGGAAGAGAGTCAGAGAGAAAGAACCCTATTTATTGAATGGGTTAAGTTTATAGTTCATGGGTCTGAAACCAGAGTGCTTCTATCTTGTAAAGTTCTCCTGAGAAACTCGTTCGTCGTTTCATGAATGACACAGAATACTCTGTAAATGCCACTGTTAAAAGAGAGGGAAACACAAACAGAATGAGGACTGTTTTCGTACTACAAGGCTACTGTGTGCCAGTAGCCCTGTGCATATGAGCTGCAGTCACATTGCTTGGTTCAACATAGGCACCCTGCCAGCAACTTTATGCTACTGTGCGACTGAGTCAATAACATGTAATTCCATTTAAAGTATTTGAGTAATTCTATTTCTGGAGAGATAGTACTGTTCTTTATATCTAAGATTTAGGTTATATTTCATTTTACCTATTGTTTGTGATGAGTACTACTATACTATGAGTACTACGTATATTAATCTAACACCATTTGGCCCCAATTGGGAAATCATGTTTTGTCATAAAGACGTTCCTGTAATAGCTTTTTCCATCACATTATTTTGACAGTCAGGCAGGGCAGATGTTTATGTTAACGGTTACAATTTTGTATTTCTTATGAACGGTGAGGGGGAATTTCCATGTTTACAGATGTGACAGTCCTTGGTCTTTGAACATACATTATCACACACTGACATTAGTAGGAGGGAGAGAGAGATATAGAGAGCAAGGGAGATAGAGAGAGAGAGAAAGAGAAATGTGTGCGTGTGTGTGTACACTGTATATAAATTGGCAGGTTGTAATTAAATGTGCAGACCTCTCCACTATCTCCTCCTCCAGCCGTGCGCCAGTGACGCACACGCCGGCTGCAGAGAAGTGAGTCATCCAGCCCCGAGGATCACCACCCCTCCCTCTGTCTCTCCAGCCTCCCCAACCGTCCCCCCACCCCTTTACCTTTCTCCCTCCATTCACTCCCCAGTACACTCTCCATGCTTCTACTCCTTCCTCCACACCCCCCCCACCCCAACACATTCTACTAAGTGCCCAATGTCCTTCCCCCTTTACACATTCCTCCGGATTGTTCTCCGTTTCTGTCTCTACCCCTCTTTCTCATTCTTCCAAATTCTACAACTTGTCCTACCTATGCATCACCCTTTCTTTCTCTTTTTTCTACTATCCGGATGAACGGAGGGAGTCAGAGGCAGTCAGGATGATGCGGCAGCTTATCTGTCCTGAATTATACACCAAAAATGACGAAGCAGATGACTTTTCACGCCTCAGCTGTCGCCCCACTGCAAGGGACCCAAGAGAAGTGATCGATGGCTCCAAGTTGTAGAAAGATGGAAACAAAGCAAGGCAAGAAGTGAGACATTATGTGGAAAAGAACTAAAGTCAGGGGGAGACATCCACAGCTTGCCACAATTGCCAAACAGAGCCCTGAGTCATTATCTGAGTCATAATTAATTATTACCTTGGGCTTTGGACAAAGACTCAAACTGTCAAAGGATGACAGCGACGACGAAAACAAATGACAATTGGAGTGGAGACAACACGAAAACGTGTAGTGGCGATTGGGCGAGTGGACCTAGGCCAATCTTATCGGTCTGCTGCAGAGGTAAAGGCAGCAGCGTGGAGTGCTAAACTTTTCACTCAAGCCTTTAATCATGGCGGTACGCTCTTACGGAGGCCATGTATGGCTCTCTGGTCATTTATAGAGCGAGTGGGAAGAGAACACATTAAATTCATGACTCATGTAATTGTGTGCACCAGCCTGGTTCATTTTTTTTCCTAAAAAGAGAAGTTTATCCCCCTGCAAAAAAAGCAATTTAACGCCTAACTTTGCATGGTTATCCAATTAACTTCATCCAGCATGAGGATGCGCACAGGGGAAAGGCTGATGTCCGTAAGCACTTAAACCCCGAAAGTGTTTCAAAGGAGTGTTTCTGCAAACGCATTAAGAAAAGGAATCAATTTAGTTGTGAAAACAAAGAAGCTGAGATGAAATGCAGGGCATAAAGTTCAGGGTTCAGGGGATTGGGCCCCTGTGAGTGAGGCTAATGTGTTTTAAAAATCCTCAGAACAGACACTCTCCTGCTTGTGCTCTGACTCATGCGGTCCTCAATGGAGCTGGACTGGCTGGGTGGGGTGGCAGACAGAATCACAGGGAGTGAGACCCAGTCCCCAAATTCTCCACTCACCTTGCTCTTCTGCACGTCCTCCGATGCACTGCTAAAAAAAAAGGCTGCAGAACCACTGCACAGTTTGGATTCTGCAACAACAAAGGTTTTAAGAACAGAACTTTGAGAAAGCTACCTCCAAGGCTCACTACATGATAAACTGTGTTAGTCTGGGCTACTCCTTCATCAGCCATAGTGCTGTTTTAGCAATTCTTGATTGGGGTTTAATGGGATATAAACTGCCCTGAGAACCCACACATGATGCAAAATGTGGCTCGTTCGTTCAGTTAATTACATGAATTGATTACCCAGCCTCTGGTCAGCATTATAGTTGTTGTGGCAAAGCACAGGCCTTGCTTGGTTCATTTTGACGCATAGCATGGCTGTGAGATCAGCTTGTCCTTGTCTATTAGCTTTCAGCCAGCAGAAGCGGGTTGTGGGGGGTCACAGGGAGGGCTGCAGTGTTAGGACCGCTTTATCAAAACATTATCTGAAACAACAAGGTCACTACTCAACAAAGGACACTACCCAATCCTCCCTGCACTCAGTGCAGACTCCAAGAGACTGCCCACCCAGAGTTAGTTCAAATAGACAATTCAATATCACCTTCATCACATCGTGGTTGGTTTTAGTTGTCAGTAATAACAATGTTTATTTTTAGATTGTATTCCCACAGTGGACACACTGACAGTTTAAATGCAAAGACCCTGCAGATTCTCCAGTTACCAAGAATAGACAAATCCTAAGCAAAAACAAATAATCCCCAAATAATGACCCAAAACAAATATAAGGTAACAGAAAGCCCGACAGTTATCCATGCAAAACACCATGATAAAGAGCTTTCAAGGTGAAGACCAGGTTATATATATATATAATAGTAAACTAAAATCAAGCCATGAGGCATCAGTTTGATGGTAACATTTAATAGAAATATTTCTCACAAAAATGAACTGAAACCATCCCATCACATTCAAAAGCGAATATTTATTCCTGTAGTTTGAGAAGCCTTAGGTTTGGAGTCTGGCTCTCATGCCAGTTTTGTTTTGAGTTTATTTGAAAATAAAGTATGGATAATGTGGACAGGAGATGCGACCGTCCCACCTGGTCAAACCCAAGGCCGCTTTCCCCCAGGTCCACAGCGATGGAAATATCCAGTTCCAGTTCCAAATCGATGACAGGCATAAAGAAATCTCAAAAAACTGTCTTACAGCACCAAGACATCCATGAGGAGAACCACCATCACACAAGAATGCCACAAGCCCCATAAAGAACACGCAACAAGGAAATGTACGCCTAGGCTTAAGAAACATGAGAAAAATGTTGTATACTAGAACAAAACACACAATTTGTAGACAATTTATAACACTTAACATTAACTGCTAATTGTATATGTGTACACTGATAGGCCACATCATTAGATACCTTGTATCTGCACTAACTTTCCACTAACTGTGTGGTGTACAAACACAGCAGTGCTGCAAACACCTCACTGCTGGGCTGCAAGTAGCACATTTTTGTGAATTTTGATGCAACAACTCAACATCTGTGCATTTAATTTGCAGAGAAGTTAACACGACCTCAGTGTAGTCTTTCGGAGTTGGCTGTAAATGTCTTTTTGTAGTGGACAGCTCTGTCATGCTAATGTGTAGCCATAATTGCCATTAAAAAACATATTGCAACAAACCGACAAGCCATCTGCTCGGAATGTGACGTTCTTACACCATCTAATACAGCAGGGAATGTGTTCCCTTCATGTCATTTAACAGTTACACGGCAAACAACAGTGCTGCCACCATGCGATTGACTGACTGGTGCATGAGTGACCCGAGCGCATGCATTTGTATGAGGCACACCATGGCATGATTTGATGGATTGAATCAGGCAGTGTTAATTAAACGATTAATAGTACTTAGCTCAAGTCAGTTCATCTCCTGTGCTGGCTCCCACAGGGCCGATCATCATGGGGAAATTACACAGATGTTATCTCTCTCGTCACCTATAGACACAGACACACACACAGACACACACACCCAATCAGCACACAGAAGAAAGAAAGCGAGTTCAGACATACTCCGATGTACCTCATCAGCATCATCAAGAGATAGTATAACAGCTGTTGGGGGTATGAAAAATACTGGTCTTCCAATCGAATGGTGCAATGATGACTAAAATGTCAAATAAAAGGACAAACTTAGAGAGTAAGACACCTATCTAATTGTCCAAAGCAGTGTATTTCTCCCCATTTGCCTTGTGTTTGTATTTCACAAAGCCAGACTCTGTGCAAATTCTCCAAAGTTCTAGTCATTTAGACAAAGCATGAATAAATGTTTTGGGCTGAGGACTCTTTGTGTTTCCTTTGCTTCTGTGTTGGAGGGGGTTGTTGTCTTCAAGCGAAAGGGGGGCTCTCTATGCTACCGTTTAGTGTCTGAAGGGAAAGATGACAAAAAAAAAAGACAAAAAAGGCCATCTGTCATCTGGAGCTCAGAAATCTTTTCGCTCTCTAAGCAAACGTGATTTCACTTTGTATGTTGGCATTCTTCCCTAAGGTGGTTCAAATTCACACACCATCTCCATTCACCTTCTTCGCTTTTTCTGCCTCTCTCTCTCACTCACTCACTCATATACACACACACACACACACACACACACACACACACACACAAATTCGTTCCCCTCCCTCCCTTTCGATGGATCAGAGCCTTGTAAGCTGTGGGTGTCTTGGATGAGTCACATCGTCAAATTACCCAGTTTAAAGCTTCTCTCAAATGACTTCCCTTCCAGTCGGCTGCCGTGCTGATAACCGATAACAGTTTTCATTTCCACAAGGAGTTTTGGAGGACACTTGTGCACGCGTTCGCTGGTTGCACGTGTGTGTGAGAGAGAGACAAAAAAGAGAGACGATGAGTGTGTGAAAGAGAGACAGACCGACAGAAAGAGAAAGAGACCGAGAGAGAAAGACAGAATGAGAGTGAGTGAGTGAGTGAGAGAGAGCGCGAAAATCTATCTGATGTGATCGCGTGCTCTAATTTGTAAGCCACGTGGCTAGAAAATAATCGAATACGGACAAATCGATTATGTGACAAAGTTCTAGATGAAGCGTTTTCCATTTTTTCCTTCTCTAAACTCGCGTCGGTTTTTGAGGATGTTGTGGACGGTGGTGATTTATTAATTAATCGAATAATTAGCCACTTTCGGACCGCGGAAGATGGATTAATTAATGATTTAATTAAGCATCCCGCGGTTTGTTTGCGATTTGACCAGTAAAAACGTTCTCTGAATGTTTCCTGTTTTCGTTCGCAGATGCCTAATTCCTAGTTCGGAGAGGGCCTATGAAGGCCTCTATTATACTGTTTACTGTGTCTTTATGATTTATTCTTAATGCTATTGGTACCTATTTATCTTTTTTTTTTATCACGTCCTTGCTGCAAGTCATTTATTTATTTATATAAAGATATTCTGTTCAATTATATCCTATAACACTTTATTTTATTTATATTCTAGTCTATTCTTTCATTCATTTGTCAACAACATTGGCATTTTTGAGTGTGAACCCGTTTGACCGTTTTATACCGAGACTGTTGTCTCTGACGTATCCAAAGATGCTTTCTGTTTTTATTTTTTTATCGTTACCACGATAGCGAACAGAAAAAACGTGAACTTGGCAACATCACGTGAGGAACGTCACCGTTGTTTTTCTCCACCCGTATTCCGACCTCTGCGCTACGATTGGCTAGTAGTTAATACTATGAACTAAACAGCCAATCCCAGCGCATGGCACCGACTGGCGTTGACTAATCGTAGCACGCCAGGGGCGGGGTTTGTTTAAAAACGGGTGCGAGAAAAAAACGCGACATGGTAGCACCCTCTGGCGGCAGACTGCTTTTTATTCTACAGACACTGTCCATTACTCCCCCTTTCCAGCATTCAGTTTTTCTGAATGGGTCGGGACATGGTGTCTAAAATGTCGTCCAATCCCTAAATACATAGATGTTTTAGTATCGCACACGTACACACACACACACACACACATATATACATATA
>JBBPDB010000036.1:6657191-6667212 GCA_037974465.1 Brachypetersius altus | reverse complement strand
CACACACACACACGCACACACACACACACACACACACACACACACACACACACACACACACACACACACACACACAGTACAAAATCAAGCTCACAAAAACATAGTCTAAGGCAGTGACGGCAGAGGCACAGATACTTCAGATATAAAAACAGACAGATAATTACACTGAGTCATACGCAGTACTGGAAGCAGCTCTGATGATGCACTCCACCAAGTCAACCAACCAGCACACGACAGCGCTTCAAAACGGCCAAAACACTCTCCACTCAAACTTTTCCAGTGACTAAAGCACATCTTGCGCACTCCCTATATTCGCCTGATTAGTAATAATTGAGCCAAATTGTTTTGAGTTCCATAAGATTGCAATAATATCTCCTTGATACTCTTTTATACACCAAAACCTTTGCGCATGATGATAATTACAGTATAATTATCATCTCCCCTGCCTGTGTAGGAGCTTTTGCTTCTCTGCTTGTCGCCATAGTGCATTCTCAGCTACCTTGCTGAGGTAAACAGGTTGTTTTGCAAATTAAGATCAGGCTATTTAGTGTGCTCTGAACTTTTCTCAATTTCTAAACATGTTTGTGGCATTATGCCCGAATGTACAGCAACGTGCTCTTGTCATCACATCACAACACAATGCGTGCGGCGAAAGCTCAAGCTTTTGTGTTTACACTGTCAAATCCTGTCAGTAGCATGGACATAATGGTAGAATGTTTACAGGCACCAGCTTGCAGCTAAAGCTCAATACTATTTCTGTTGAAAATGCTGTAAATATAAATAGACATAAACATTCAACCCTTAGTAAGAATCACAGTCTGTTGTGATTCATTTGAGACACCTCATCTCTAAATGGAAAAAGTATAAAAGTGATCAGCCCATGTCTAAATAAAAAAAAAAAGCATAAAAGCTCATCTCTAAAAGGAATAAGTAAAATATTTATGTATGTGTAAACAAACACACACACGCACGCACACACACACACACACACACACACACAAACACTATAACTCCTCTCTAGCTGTGGCCTCTCTCTGGCTCACTCTGTGTGCATTTCACAGCCAAATCATTATCATCGCTGTGTCAGGAACACCTGCAAAAAAGGTTAATAGTGAAAACTGTGGAGCAAAGCAACAGCATTACCACATCCCCACTGATGCTGTTTGCGCCGGAGGCAGCGCTGGAAGGGGGAGAGGAAAAGGTGAAGAGGGTGAGAAATTGATAGAGCGAAAGAGAAAGGGGAGGGAGTAAAGAGAGAATGGAGGTGAGGCTTTGAGTGACTCACCCTGTTTAAGTACGTATCCAACAGCTCCATAAAGTGGTGGCCACCTCCACACTAATGAGCTCACTGCGCAGTCATAAGCACTTACATTCACGCTCGGCCTCCACTGAACATTTCCACTGCAGAAAAACAGAGTGAGGAAGCGAGAGAGAGAGAAAGAGAGCATTTATATACACCTTCACTGCACATATGGCAGGATACACACACAGGGCGAGAAATGTTTATCAGAAACGCGTCTGTAAATAAATGCTACACTGATAAGTAATTGCAGAGGCACGTCACCAGTGCATTATTCACCTGAGGCTTACATGGGTGCGACTGAAACGGATAAAACCCATTATCTCTGTGTTCTTTGTGCCTCTTCAGGGTGGCCCACATTACTGACACGATGTGCCACCCATGGGGCGACACATGAGCTGCCCCTCGCTTACTCTTTACAGCAAATCTGCTTGTGAGCCATTCAGACTCATCCATTATTGAACGGTCAGGGTTTCCGTTTCGTGGAAAGCGAGAAGACGAAGAAAAACAAACAGCGGGTGCTGCCACCCGGACAGGCACAGTGGAATGGCTGGCAGCGTGGAGGATGGTCAGGCGGCCTGCATGGGGTGAGTAGACAGGTCTAAATGTGGGTCTTAATGACAGGCACTTTGGACAAAGCAAGAGTGCATGCAGTTCTCTTGGCTCGTGTCAGGTGAGTTCTTTGTGTGTGATTCACTGTTGGATTCACTGATAACTTCTCGTTAAAGGGAAAAGCCTTGTAAGCGAGGTGATAAGACTCAGTGCGACAGAAAGTAACTTGATATGGGAATTGCATCAGATTACTTTAACCTTAAATGGATATTAACATGTGATTAACTGCTGTAACTGCTGTTTACTCCTGCTTTCTTTCTAAAACACACACACACACACACACACAGCGAGATACAGAGAGACAGTACACTACTCTCCCAGGTTATTGAGGAGCATTCCACACAGCTGGAGGATAAAACGGATCAGGTCAGAGCACAAACAATGTTTTTAGAGTGAAAAATAATTACTACAGAGACTTTTATGGGCTTTTGGTGCATAAAGCTACTATTGCAACAAAACCTTTCTAGCTCTTTTTAAAATATATCATTTAAAACATCAACTGTTCTGTAATGTACAAAATTACAGTACCTTACACAATGAGTTTATTTTTTCCTTTTTCTGCTTTTTTTTTTTACTCTTTCAAAGATTTAGTGAGTAGTTTCTAAATAGTTGCGGTGACCGCATGCAACAGTTTCTACAAGTGTTGCAATCGCCTGAATCACCTTTTCTACTCTATTCTGCTGGATTTTATTCTTGTCAGGCCAGTCAACAGAGCTGCAATGAGGGTGGCATCTTAACGCATGTAGAACCTGAGCAACAAAACCAACCTCAGGATGAGTTTGAATATGAAGAACTGTGTCAGGGGTGGTCTGAATATGGAGAAGAACTACAACCAACTGAACAACCACAGGAACAGTCCAAACCAGAAGTACACTGTAGGGCTGTTACTGTCTCGTGCTTCACTTTTATTATATGCTTTATGAAGTTAATTCATCTGATCGGTCATATAGGTATAGATAGGTCAGATAGGTCATTCAATTTTTAATGGTGTTGTTTTTATGCTGCAGGGATCTCCTCAGAGCTTTGCTGGTACTGCACCAAATCTCTTCCTATTGAGGAGCTGAATATACCACAGGTACTGTGGCTTTTGAAGTAGTGTGAAACTCGTTACAGTAGATAACTGATCTCTGTTTTGTCTGTCTATTTTGGAACTACTTTATCATTCAAGGCTGGGTTTCAATGTCCTACCCTGACTTCAGTTTCTTATTTCAACCATTTCAACCTGCTGTATCAAAATACCCAGTGTCAGTTCTGAACATGTCCTCTAGATGGTGATCTCTTCTTAATATTGTGTTGCAGCTCCAGCTGGATAGCGAAGCTCTAACATCACACCATAATGGTGAGCGCTTGAGCTACCAGCAGGACCCCAGACCTCATTTTGGAGTGGCACACTCCTCACACTCCATATCTTTCCCTCTTTGGGGACCTGAAGGTCCCAAAGAAATGAAGAGGGAAGCAAATGATGAGGATACAGACTATGTTGCCAGTTGCCCACACTGCCACCTGGGGCTTCCAGTTGATACACTAAGCTGGCATGTGGTAAGAAAAAAACAAATACACCTCACAAATTCTGCAAAAATGACACTGAAATATTAAAAAGAGAGCAACATGTATTTGCTTAAATTAACAACTAAACAAAGCATTTTGTAAATGTATTATCCATTCACAACGCTTTATCATTTAATTGGCTGTCCTGATTATCTTCTCATATTGGGGCTTGATTTTTATTTTATCTTCGCAGGAAAAATGCCTGTTGTTTGAAGGCCCGAGAAAGGATGCATAAAATTAAATGTCAAGGGGAGATGAGGTCAGGTTTATGATTTGCTAAATTGTTAGATCAGAAGCAAGCCTGTCTGAAGCATGCAATTTGGCTACACATAAGCAGTTAATTTATTTCACAGAAAACTGACTGCTATTGTACAATACTACAGTCTGGATTTGTCAAAATGCGTGATGTTTAATAATCTTGGTGATAAACCTAAGCCTTTGCTTATTATATTGTTGAGTGCCTATCTCTGTAAAACCGAAAAGACTTATTACTAAATACTAATATACCAATCATACCATAACACTCTACACTGTGCATTTTATTAATATCTTGTTTTAGCATATCAGTTTCAATGTAACATGTAATGTCAAATAATCAGGGATTATTGACTGTAGACCAATTATGATGTTAAAAATATCTCATTCAGTATCAATAAATTATTTCAGACTAATAAAACTACTACTACCTTCTAAAATGTATACATGTCACTAATATTATTATGACACAGCAATAGAGAGAGTGTATATATTTAACTTATGCCCCTATTGTAATTACTGGATCATTCTTGACTAGAGTCATAGGGGACCTGTGAGCCTGTGGCCTGGGATTTATGTGGCCCACATTTTTTAATTAATCTTAAACTTAAAACCAATTCTGTTGCTCAAAGAGAAATTGCTCAAATATATGTAAGCCACAGGGAGAACGTCTTTGTGAGGGCTTCTATGCTTCCTGCTAGAAATCGAAATACAAAACCTCTACCTCACCTAAATTGATCTTGCTGGGAAGCTTGAAACCGAGGTTTAATCAAGATCAAATAATAAGGCATGAATTACACATAAAAGCTGTGACCCAGGTGATCCAGTGTGGAGGGTGTCTCTGCAGATCGTCTAATCCGTGGCAATGATTAGGGGTTAGTCAAAAGAAACAAGAGATGACAGAACAGGCCAACTTAAAAGTGGGACTGGGCGTACCTTCCTGATGTGTGTTTGCGTCAGGTGTTTATGGGGTTACCCGACCACGATCACCACTGCCACCGGGTTGCTGATACTTATTCGCTCACTTTCCTGGAAATATCACCAGATCACAGTGCTCTGAGCAAAAAGCCGCTTTCTGCTATGTCTGTTCTCTACGCTGTCCTCTCCTTAGTGGCCTGGTGCATGTAGATCACTATAAGGACTTTAACTCTCTAACAGGATACTGAGTTAATAAAAGCAGTGTTACCGTTATACTGTTTCTGGACCTGTAGGAGTTCTTCCCCAGCTCAGCTTCTGGGTGCATAAAGAATTTCTGCTGAAAGTACTTGGTAAGGTAAAGTGGGCATTTGGTAACACCCTTATCCAGAGTGACTTACAGTCATCAGTTCCCCCTGGAACAACTGAAGGTTAAGTGTCTTGCTCAAG
Source organism: Brachypetersius altus (assembly GCA_037974465.1). Lineage (NCBI taxonomy): Eukaryota > Metazoa > Chordata > Actinopteri > Characiformes > Alestidae > Brachypetersius > Brachypetersius altus. Next base: position 6,662,132 of record JBBPDB010000036.1, on the reverse strand, counting down.
GGGGTTTGAACCTACAACATTGAGGTGATAGAGAAAGTGTTTTACCTACTAGGCCACTGCCACCTAGATAGATTTGGCATGCAGGTTTGCAGTCTGAGGAATGGCAAAAAGGCAGAACCCAGATAAGCTCTGGTAGAACTCCTCACTCTTTCTTTCTGCAGCCTACATAAGCCCCATGCTCAGGTGGTGTGTCGCTTGGTCTGGACTCGTCATGCTTGTGTACACGTAAACAAGGAAAGCATTGTCAGTACAGACCAGTTGGTGCCAGAATTTCCTGTGCACTCCTTTAATAATGATCAGCTGATGCTGCAGTGCAGGAACAACACTCTAAAACTGGTCACTGGTTTAGTCACTTCTTAACACAGTGTGGGGGTCGGCTACAGGTGACCAAGGATAGGAACCCAAGAATATAAACGCACAGTGAGAGCTGGCTCAGCTAAAGCGTAACCTTGAAAAAGCTGGGTTAATTTTAAAGTAGAGTTAAAACAAATCCTACCAACTGCTAAACATTTCTGTGATTGATGGACTGTATTTCAGCGCAGTCTATATTCCAATATATTTCTGTATATTATTGTTCTTTTTCATTTTAAAGTGAGAATACTTCAAATGCATTATACCTATAGTTAAAATGCACGAACCACATAGGTAATTTTCATGTGCCGATATGACACACAGTACAGGACACAACATGACACTATAAGGCAGATTTATTAATGTAGTTAAGGGTTAAGCTCTCACAATTTTTACAGCAATTGGCCACATATTTATTCACCATAGAGAAAAATATAAAATCATAATTCCTTTTGGTTACTGTGCTGAAGTCGCAGAGGTCACATTTCTATTATTTTAATTACTTTAAATGCTGTAATACAGCACCACTTCAAAGGATATAAACTCACAGTGAGAGCTGGATCGGTTAAAGTACTGCCTTCAAATTGCTGGCATAATTTTTTAAACTATAATAATTTTAACTAAGTAAATAAGAAAACCACCTATTCCTCCTATAAAAATATTTTAATACACTGATGTGACAAAACATACTACTATAAATGTCATGTAAATAAAATCTATTTCCATTTTGGCTGTATTTTGCATTGTATTTACTGCTGTATTCTGTAGTTGAAAATAAATGTACCAACATAGCCCTCTTTTCACAAGTTATTTTTATTTTGATGCAATTATTCTATGTACTTTTTTATTTTTATGCACTAACCCTGCCTGTAAGCACTACTGACAAACAGTAGGTGACTGAAACAATATCCATGTTTTTACTTGATTCAGAGATACACAGAGATATTAATCTTGTTTTTAATATATGTTTTTCATTGTATTAATTAATTTGATTAATTCAAACCTAAATTAATTTAAACCATAACACATCAACACAAATCCTATGGTGAACTAAGTGAATGTTAAATGTTCATGATTGATCTGGTCACATTGTCACAATTAGCTTTTAGTGCAGTAGGATCTGTTCTGATTCATAAGGAATTTGAAAGACATGTTTTCATGGACCAGGTTAGGATCTACATGTGTGATAAGGATCTACAGGGAGAGGAGGTCTACACCTTACTGAGACACAGCTGAAGTGCTTTGCCATCATTTATCACATCTGAAGACTCCATGACAACCAGTGGAGCAGACATCCAGCCATGAGTCAGAAAGGATGTCAAAATAAATGTTGAATCCATCTGTCCTTTGTCGATCAATCTCTGCCTGTCATGTTGCTTGTACCTGTACCTCAGTGGGGAGCCCTTGTAGCTCAGGAAAAAAACAACAGGATAATCCCTCAGGAAGCAGGTGTCATAGTAACAATATTACTTATTACAGAAAGGCTGTGCTGATACCTGGTGAGAAGGAAACATACACAATACAGTAACACATGAGTGCAAATGTGCTGGATACGGTAATGCATACAGTCACATGTGGGCCGTGCCCGTCCAGAGAGGAGGCGCGGAAGCAGATTTCCATTCTCAAGTGACTTTAATTTTAAATACAAAAGAGGCACGAGGGCTGAAGCTCAAAACTAGAAAATAAACTGAACAAACACACCTCATGGAAACGTGAGGGTGGACTGACAAAGATAAACTAAAACAGAAAAAGCTTTACGCAAAAGTGCACAGACCAAAGACCAAAATACAAACATAACACAGGTCAGCAAAAAATAATTTTTTGTAATTATCAGAAACCACAACACATTTTTCAAATTTTCTGTCACATCAACTAGAAAAAATGATTAACTATGAATAATATTAGATATGCAATAGACTTGCATGCGTTTTTATTAAACCGCAGGCACCAATCAAATTACAGTTTAAATATTTTCAGTAATGATCAGACAGCTACCACTGTTTCTTCAAAAACGCTCAGCATATGATTATTATATTCTATTTATACCAACTATCATGTAGTATAGAACTAGCTTCATCACAAAAACTGTACGTGTGGGAACTAAACACAGATTTGAAACCAGCATGAAAAACACTACAAAACCCACATTTATCTCTGATGATTTTGACCTGCTGACCTGTAATTATACTTTATTCCCTGGCATCTGAAAACCCTTCTACCTAAAGCCGAGCAGAGATTAGACCACACTCAGAGGTTCTAGTCCGATGGGAATATGACAATAGACAACAATTTGGGCTGGCAATTAAAACAGTAGCACCTGACTGATACGAAAAACATCCAAAACAGACAGTTTTAATTTCCCTAACTGATGATCTTGGTTGCTAGAATTAAAATAAGCAAATAGCTTCCCTTGACATTTGTAGCACAAACTGCAAAAACAAGGTGTTATTCGAAATTAATAATAAGACTTACAAAAGTTCAGCCAAGAACATTTGTGATCATAAGCAGAAGAGGAGATTATTTATTATGATTTGAATTTCATAAAACAAGTTAATTTTATAAAACAACACATTCATTATTGGCACTTTATCTATATGATTTTTAGCCATCATAAGAAGTGAGGCTGCATAAGAAGTGAGGCCGAAGTTATTACTTTATTAAGGTATAAGGGTAACTTGACTTGAATGCTTGTAATGACAAAAGCAATGCACATGCTGTACTCATTAATCACAGCCAGATATTTTACATTTTGCACTCACACTAAATTAATTACATTTGTGAATCCTGTGCTTCATCAATTTCATTTAATAGGAAGCCAAGAAGGTTCACTGAAGACAAAGGAAAAAAGATGTGTGTTTAGGGTGATAAATGAAACTGATAGATGATTCCAAAATACATGAGAAAGCAACAAAATTATAATAAAATCAGTGTGCATATCTCATGTTGGAAAAAAGGTGATAGAATCAAGATCAAGATAACATCACAAAAGTGATTAAATATAGAAAATTATAGTGGCCTGTATTATGTGCTGTTTAATGGGCCTGGAGTGATAAATGATGATGAAAATTTGATAAATGGGGGTAAAATTAGTGGCAAACAGATACTTTCATCATTTAAACCAATGGGATGTTACATGACCATATGCAGTATCTCTCTCTCTCTCCCTCTCTCTCTCTTTTAATGTTGGACAAATAAATAAATAAAAAGGGGCCTCTACAAACATAAATAGTGCTTATATAAAGTGATCAACTTTTCTTAGAAACAGTCTTTTTTTCCAAGCTAAATAATAATGACAAAAACTTTGTTACTGTTATTAGTCATGTATTTTTAGTCTTCTTAGTTTGAATATTAAATAAAGGCTGAATTTCTTTTTTAAATCAGAGTGCACAACTCCTGGAGTCCTGCGGGACCAGTGACCAGCACAGTTTCCCACTCAAAAACACCCACTAAACAACAGATGAGCTGAACGAGGTGTGTCTGAGCAGGGAAGTCACCAAACTGTGGTTACTGACCCACCATGCCTGCATTAAACTTCCTTTTATTTTCACTGCTGTGTCCTGGTCTGGAGTTTCAGATCTAGGATGGCAGCTCTGAATGCCTCTGCTACAAAAATAAAAAATCTACCTAGTTAATTCTACCAAATTGTCCTGTAACATGATTATCGATAAGTCGACAAAGAAGTGAGCCAAGACGTACAATTTAAATCATTTCTCATTCCAAAAAATATTTGAAATATTGAATTAAATGTAAATCTATACTTAATATTATTTAAATGACAAAGTTCAATAGAACAATTGATTCTAGCTTGTTCCAGAACAAATGAGGTCCTGCTTACACACTAACCAGTGCATTTTCTTATCTAACATGTCAAATAAAAACAGGGAAGGGAGATGCAAAACAAACAGCTACAGATCTTTTTGATGTACAAATGCTGAAGCTACAATATGCCTGTGGGAAACAAAACTGTATGCATTATTATCTGATTATCACTCTTAAGATTATGTTTCTCCTGGTATCTCTATTAAATTTTTGTGTCAATCAGCCGTCATGCTGACAGCCTACACTGGCCAAATTGGTTTGTGTCACCAGTGACAGAAGTCGTACAAGGCTATTATGGCATGCTGTTATCATTTGTGTGTGTGTGTGTGTGTGTGTGTGTGTGTGTGTGTGTGTGTGTTTGATTTCATTAATATGCGATGTTCAAGGGTTCTTGAGCAGTAGTCTTTATTTTGCAGAGATCAAGAACAGGGAGCCAGTGGAATCAAACTGCATATATATTTATGTGTGCGTGTGTGTGTGTGTGTGTGTGTGTGTGTGGTGTATGTATATATACACAAATACATAAGTATATATATATATGTTGAGAATTTGATGCTGAAGCATGTTTCTAAATATCTGATTATCCAAGCAATTCTTCTTAAAATAACATTGATTCCACTGCCTCCCTGCTCTTGATCTATGCAAAATAAAAAGTACTGCACAACAACCCCTAAACATCCTAAATATATCCTAAATACACACACACACACACACACACAAACACACACACACACACACACACACACACACACACACACACACACACACACA
>JBBPDB010000036.1:6612901-6629178 GCA_037974465.1 Brachypetersius altus | reverse complement strand
GTGTGTGTGTGTGTGTGTGTGTGTGTGTGTGTGTGTGTGTGTGTGTGTGTGTGTGTGTGTGTGTGTGTGTGTTTCAGTTTCTACCCTCTTACCGAGCAGAATGTGAGCACTATTCAGGCACTGTGTGTCTCCCTGGCTGCTACAGAAAGAGAAGAACTTATTGCTCTGTCCATTGCTGAACTGCTCAACTGGCAGGAAAGAGAGAAAGACTGTGTCCAAAGTAAGATATACACTCTCTCACCCATACTCCCTTATAGACAAGTTCTGTTACGAACTTAAGTGTGGTCATGCTGTAGCTATGATTATTTGAATTTCATGTCGTCCAGTCTCCAGTCCTACTGAGTTGCTGTAAGGTTTTTCTGCTTTGCAGGTGTGTGGGAATGTCTAGCTGTGCTGCACTGCTGTCTGCAGGCTGAGACTCCTGTGGAGGAAGAGATATTGCTGGCTGTCATGGCCACTTTGCTGGAGTGGCGCAACAGCAAAGAGGAGTGGTTCCTTTTTAACAGGTATAGGTGTGTGGGAGGGGTGTGTGTGTTGGGGGGTGAGGGGAGCGGGCATGGGTGTGTGAGTTGGGGTGTGTGTGCATGTGCTTGTTCACTAAAATACTGCATTTCTGAAAGTTTTGTTCTGTAGTCATTCCAAAAATTCTATGTACATCAGGGCGATTTTAAAAATTGGGAACCCTAAAAGCAGTGCCGGTCCCAAAATTCTGCTAAGGAGTGTAAGTACCCCCACCTTCTCTCATTTCAGGGAACCATAAAGTTTGGGACAAAGCATTGGTAAGAATATTAAAGCAGACACGTTTAGTACTTCTTTGTGTATCCCTCGCATGCAGTGACCGCTTGAAGTCTGCATTTCATAGATATCACCAGGTGCATTATCTTGCAGTAGGGTAAAGTGCCGTCGAATGAGTTTGGAGGCATTTACTGGAACTTGAGCAGATAAGATGTTTCTATACACCTCAGAATTCATTGTGCAACTGCCTTCAGCAGGTACATTATCAATGATAAGTGTGGCCGTACCTATGGCCATGGACCTTGGGCAGTTCTTTTTCCTCTCCACACTTTGCTCTTGCAATCACTCTGATACAGATTCATTTTGGTCTCATCTGTCCACAAGACCTTTTTTCTGACTTTTGCAGGCTATTTTAAGTACTTTTTCACAAACTGTAATCGGCTCATCCTGTTTTTGTGCCCAACTAGTGGTTTACATCTTTTGGTGCAGGCTCTTTGCAGATAGTAGTCTCTGATTGTCACACACCTGCTACCTGCAGCACAACGTTTACATTTATATTTACACCGTTTAGCAAACACTTTTATACAAAGTGACTTCCATTTTTTAGCTACAGGGGACAGTCTTCCTGGAGCAACTTGGGGTTAAACAACCCAGATTGAGCTAAATCCCTCAGACATTGCCTTTTCCTAAGAAACATACTTTTTCTCTCCCTTGATAAATGTTTTTGCTTGAAATATGATCAGTCATAATTATTACCTCTGTGTTGTGACCCTTCAGTTCCTTCAATTCAATTTGGGGGGTTTGGAATGAAACCCTTAATATAAATATATATATATGGATAGAGAAATTAATATATGGCTCAAGTCAAGTAGGTTTTATTTGTCATTTCTGCCATATACACACAGTACATAGTAAAAAAATGTCCTATGTCTGTCAATCTGTCCTTAGTGACCTGGAGAAGGTGTCTGCTGGAGAGCTGGCTCTACCTGTTGAGATGATGCGTATCCTGTGCTGGCTGGTGGACCATGCTCCTACAGTTCTTGGCAGCACTCACTGGGACTTCCTCCTCTGCTCAATGCTGGCCTGGTTGGAAGTGAGTTTTTTGTCAGTAATAAAAAATGTATCAGGGTGGAGATGGTATTCTGTAGAGCTTTAAGAGAACTGAAGTAGGAATTGTTTCAAAAAGAAGTTGCATTTATGGTTTATTTATATAGCACATCATGCACAAAATGTCATTCAATGCGCTTTACAGAATTGGATTATAAAAAAAGGTTGAATACCATGACAAACTTTTTCAAATTGAGACTTTACAGGAGAAGCCACGATCTTCCTACTTTTTAATAATATGAGTTGCTATAAAAATGTCATGTTCAATTTACCATTTCGACACAATCTAAAGATTAACAATGGAGACAAAAATGGAAGTACGAGATTATGTTCAGATGCGTGCATGTTAATGCTTGTGTTTGTGCTTGTGTTTTTTTTTGCCTGTAGACTGCCAGTGAGAGTTGTGGGGCATTCTGGAATCCCTGGGTGCAGCAGTTTGTTTGTGCCAACTGTGAACTAGTTGTGAGACTCACTGAGTTCTTCGCAGCCCCACCTGCTGGGGTGGCAGAGCAGCTACCACCCGAGCTAAGCTCAGAATGGCAAGAGTTTTTTGTGGAGGGAATCTACACTCGGCTGCTTCCTCTGCTAGTCAGGATTCCTGGTGGGTTGTGCTTCATTTAAAATACCTCAACTTGTTCCATATTTCCTGCTGCTCAGTGTGGTCACAAGGATTGTCAGACCTCATTATCTGGCATAGAACTAACATTTTGATCTACACATAACTGTTTACACATTGCCACCATAACACTATAAATTATTCTTAGACTTTAATCTACAAAGTATTACAAAGGGAAAGCAGACGGTTATATTTACTGAGGTACTGAACAAATATAATTCTGTTTGGTGTATCTTGGCACTGCTTAGCATCTGATATACCAGTTCTGCTTTAATAATTCTGTAATCTTTCTAACTCCTAGCCCGTGAAAGATACAGAGTATGTTGCAAGCAAGCTTTCTATAATGAAAGTAATTTAATTTCTGACTGAAGCTGATAACAAGGTGTTAATGAGACCTTCTCTGCAGTGGAGTTTCCAGAGCCAGACGACCCGCTGTTTCCACTGGCTGGCGTGGTGGCGGTGGGCGAGGCTCTCACCTACATCCCCGTCCAGCTGCTCACACACAACAAGCTTCCGGCCCGATTTGTGGCAGACCAGAAGAGCAGCCTGCCTGATGCCCTTCAGACTCTGTTCAACACTCTTGCCCCTTTGCTGCTGTTCAAGGCCCGGCCTCTGCAGCTGGCTATCTATCACATTCTGCACAAGTAAGACAGCGGCTTACAGTCATGTGTTTAGGATGTTTGGCGCTGGTACAGTAACAACAGTGGGACTAGCGGTACTTTATATAGTTTGCAGTTGTTCTTAATCAAATACTCTGTAAATGTTTTCTAAGGGTCATGCCTCTGCTACCAGAAAGTGACAGTGAAGGTGCTACTGCCAGATCTGAACATGAAGACGAGGAGGAGACTTGCCTGTAAGACTTTTTTCTTATTGTTGTTGTTTTTGTGTCTGAGAGATGGTTTTTCTTTTAGAAAAGAGATCAAATAATTATTTGAGTGATCTATTTCCCAGAATCCTGCTGAAGTGTTAGACCATAAAAGCATAGCCAATTTTGATTGTCTTCATGTTTCAATGTATCTGTGTTTCAGTGGATCGTGTCTTTTGGGGGGAAAAAATCAGATTTGTAATTGTAATAATAAAAAAAAAAAAATTCAAGTACACTTTAATTTATGCAGCTGAAAATAAAATATTAATCAAGTGCACCCTAAGAGATGTATGATGCAAGGAACAACTGAACAAAAGCAATGAGAAAGTGTAAAATTAAATTAAAAATAAAACTTGCTTGTGTTTTACCTTAGGTCGCCTCCAGCTGCTGTAATGAGTATTCTCACAACCACGGAGGAGCTCCTAGAGAATATTCTGGGTGGTGTGCAGGTGGGAGAATTTGCCGTGGTGCAGCCACTTAGCATGGAGCACTGTTGCATCATGGGATATTTGCTGGCCTGGAAACTGATTCTCACCTTTTTTAAGGCTGCACCTTCGCAGGTATGGCACCCGTAAGACACCACACCACAACTCTGCTAGTGCCAAATTACACACACTACTGCAGTCAGTGCTGCATCACATTGAACTAGCTATTGCATACCGCTCCCTGCATCCTTTACTTTGCTATATACTAGTTTAGCTGGCACTTTTCCCAATTCATTTATTTACAGTGAGGAAAACACTTAATTAATCAAACTTGCTGAATGTTCTGTTCTTTGCTTAAACAGACTGAGTATGCTGATGTTATGTTCTGCCCGTAAGCAAATGAAATTAATTAATTTGACCTTAATTAACGAATTAAAATTTCTTTATCATGGTGATTGTAATACTGCATTTGATATCTGTACTGAAGTCAAAATTCTGATATGATAACTAAAATGTACACCAGTGTATATCTACCTTTTTAGGATAGCTTTTGCATGCTTACTTACCTTCCAGCACTGGTTTTATGTCTTTTGCAGCTGCGTGTCCAGTACTCCTTGTATTTAAAAAAGACACGCGCGCTGCACAAACTGCTGCTGCATCTTTTCCGACTCATGCCAGAGAACCCGGCCTTGCCTGGACAGCCCACAGAAATGGCCAGCAAAGAACCCAAAAGCTTCTTCACTGAAAGCCTGTCCCTCTCCCTGGGCCGTGAGTACAAGAATTGTTTTCATACACGTCATGTAACAAGTTTACTTATCCCACAAGGAGTGACTAAACAGGTTTTTGGTGCAAACTAGAAGAATTGAAGTCTCTCTCTCTTGTTCTAAACGAGAGCTCTGACCGTTAAAGTCGTTAGAGTAGATACGTCACCGAGCTAAAGCTACAAAGGTTTTCCCCTCGCTTTGTGTGTGTGTGACCTGATTCCCTTCATCTTTCGTTACTGCCAGGCTTTTACACTCTCTTTTAACACACCCATTTTCTGACAAATCCCACCTTCGGCTGCGATTGGCTACTAATATTGCAACTTCTGTGCTCGGATTGGCTAATTGTATACAACACAGCAGATAACCAATCTTTGCAAACATAGCAGGGGTCTACCAGCCAATGGTCTTCCTTATCCACATCCCACCCTGATGACCACTTCCTTGTGAACAGTGCCCTGTGGAACCGCATGATGATTGTCACTCAACTCCAGGCACATTTAAGGGAGGTGAAAGGCACCCAAATGTCACGTCAGACCATTCTAAACCATTGACATCAGCATGGTCTGCATGCTAGACAACCTGCAAGGGTACCTGACCACACCACCAGGCAGAGGGAGCATTTATGCTGGACCAGCGGGCCTTAGTGCTGTTCTCTGATGAAAGTCGATTCATGTTGAGCAGTAATGATGGCTGTCGACGATGGAGACGTCAAGGAGAGCGCAATGATGAGCCTTTGGTGGTGTTGCAGTGTGGGCAGGTGTGTCTAGTCAATACAAAAAAACTGCCTAACACTTATTGAATGGTACAATGGCAAGCCCATGCTACCTGAATAACATCATTAATCCAGTCATTATGACCCTGCATGAACAGCACAGGCCTAATTTCTTCCTGACGGACGACAATGCTCCAGCTCATCGAGGTTGAATTAACATGTTGGTTTCATTCATTCATTACAAAAAATATTGCTTAAAAAAATTAACACTGATTAATCGCATGTGGACAGATGGAACAGTTGATGGGAGATTCTCTGCAATTCATGCAATAAGGAATTTTCGGACCATCAAGCCTAAAATGTCACCTCATCACAAAGCACTTAGGAGTGAACCTGGCGGTCCGATCCAGTACAGCCCAATCCCAGCAATAGCAGCCCGCCTCACTGGACCAAACTGAGCATGTCTGCCTGTGCCCAACTTCCTATCAAAATGGTCTCTAAGTTTATTTTGAGTTGTGTTGTATTCATGGGCGTGGAACCATTATATTAGGGGGTGACGTGCTTTTAAAAATGATTAACTTCATACAAATAGCCAGGTGGAGATGCCAAATGCAGCACATGACCCGTTGTCATTTTGCAGGGTATAAAGCGGATTTGCCAGTGAACCAGTATACCTGTGCTTGCTTGTATAACAGAAACAGAAGGTTTGCAGAGTGAAGTTCCCCATCTTGCCTGCTCTGTGTACTATGGAGCTTTGAAGGATCTGCCTGCGATGGTGCGCCTGTGGTGGAACAGCCAGGAGAAACGTGTGTTCAGCACCGTGGATAAGTTCACCAGCAAATACGTGAGCAGTGTGCTGTCATTGCAAGAGATCACCTCAGTGCAGTCCAGCACGCAGACCTTCGAGAGTATGACGGTGAGAAAAATAGTTGGCTAGTATTTGTTAGACTTTGAATGTGCTTTAAAAACACTTTCGGACTTTTCCCTAAAGCTCAAACGTCTGTGGGTTTTCAGGTAAAAGCACGCTCTGCCACACGGGAAGTGATTGCCACATACTCTGTAGACGATATCTTTATCGAGCTGGTAATTCAGCTGCCTCAGAACTACCCTCTGGGCTCCATTTCTGTGGAGAGTGGCCGCAGGGTTGGAGTAGCAGTGCAACAGTGGCGCAACTGGATGCTCCAGCTCAGCACCTACCTTACACACCAGGTAGGACCACAAGCCAAATATTAATGTATACTGCAAATGGAGTACACAGTCTTATTGAAATTAAAAAATGATATATTTGTACCAAATGTGTTAGCTGGTCTGCTGGTAACACAGGGCAGGTGAGTGAACACAGACAAAGCCTAAAGACTGTCTAAAAATGAGCTTCAACTGGGAATTCCTTTTGATGGAGTAATTTATCTTCAGCTTTGCTCCAACCTTAAAGCTGAATCATTGCCCAGTTTTAAATTTTCTGAAGTGTGGTTCTCTGCCTCACACAGGATGAAGAGCAAGCCAATTTTTTTACCTTTTGTAATTGTAATAGATGTTTTTTCTACTCTAGTATCTTGTGAAACAACTGGATAAACATTCTACTACAGTCTACAGACGTCTAATAAGGCTCTAGTAAAACTCTTTAGATAATCGTTTTTTTCTCAAATTACTGTTGTGTGTGTTTTGTGTAGAATGGCAGCATTATGGAGGGCCTGTCACTTTGGAAGAATAACGTTGACAAACGTTTTGAGGGAGTGGAGGACTGTATGATCTGCTTTTCGGTCATCCATGGATCCAACTATTCGCTGCCTAAGAAAGCCTGTCGCACTTGCAAGAAGAAGTTCCATTCAGCCTGCCTGGTAAGTATCACTTGCATGCTGGATTTTTCACTTTGTGGTTTGTCATTTCTTCAGTGTCTGGTTACATTCTTTTCAGTTCAGTGAACTTTATGCAGTGGTTTCAGAAGTTCAATTCTTCGTTCTTTTTATTTTACAGTACAAATGGTTCACATCAAGCAACAAGTCCACATGTCCACTGTGCAGAGAGACTTTTTTCTGAACACCCTGGACAGATGAATTCCGTGTGGATATTGATGAGAGACAAAAAGAATTATACAAAGAGCAAAAGAAAAAAACCTCAGTTTGTAAGTTTGTACATATAATGTTGACTAAAGTACTAAAGTCAGTACTTGTGTCTAACCATAGAAATGCTGACTTCATGCCATTAGATGTTATATGGTCGCTATTTCAGCCACACATCCAAGTTTAAATTTTATTAAGGGCAGCTGGAAGGAGATCTTTCTGTTTTAAGCATGAGCTGGAGTACTGCCTTGATTGCCTTCTCTAACTGATGCAATGCATTTGACCCTTCGAAGACTTTGGATTTGTTTGAGCAATGCAGGTTTCAGAGTGATTTCTGTGTATGATCTGATAATAGACTTTGCAGAATGGTTGTTGCCTCCTGTCAAGACGTGGTTGTGTACCATAGATATGTATTTTCTATCACAGCATCCATTCTGTTATGTTCAATTTTCCATAAAGGGAACATTTTTATTCTTTTGTCAAATAGACTTTTGCTTGGTTCCAATACTTTTGGGACCATTCAGTTGCTTGAAAAACTTTTTTTGTTTATAACTTATGTTCACATGTTAAAGTAGGATTCTGCAATAATATATGTTGACCAATCATTGCCAGCCTCTTGAACCAATCAATGATGCAATCCTCTGAATCTGAAATACAGACTGTGCTTTTGTCTTTAAACATTGTCTTTCTATCTGAATTTCTAGTCTCTCTCTCGCTCTCTCTCTCTCTCTCTTTCTCTTTCACACGATTCACAAGATTCAAGATTCTTTATTTGTCACATGCGTATGACTACACATGTGACAAATAAAGAATCTTGAATCTTGAATCTACTCGCACACGGTTGTGTTTTTGAGCGTATGCTGGTGCTTCTATGTCTGTTTTCAGGGACTGGTTTTCAGAGATGGTCCACATGTGTTGTGTGTGTTGGAGCAAAAATATCCATCTTCTGGAAGTCCCTGAGAACTGGTGTGAAAATCACTAATCTGACTGATTTAGGCCTATGTTTCATTATTTCAAGGTGTGTGTCTGTGGTTTCACAGTTCAGAGAAGGTTACATGGTTCCACACTCATGCAAGGTACCGAGGGAGTCCATGCACCAGGGAACAGTGAAGGAGAAGCATGTGGGATAAAAGCACAGCTGAACAGCTAAAATGCTCCTCAGCTGTAAATATTTGATAGTCTTTGTCACTGAACAGCACCATTAAAGGATAGGTTAACATCACAGGAACAATTCTGAACATCAATATGCCGCCCATGTGTTCACTCTCCCCATGCCTCACCAGCTAAGCTTTGTGTTTTGTTCTACATTTGGTTACATGCTGGGTGGGTGGCTGTGTTGGGCCGTTTTGCCAAAGAATGACTGTCGAGCTGTTTAGAAGAATGGGGGTTATTAAAAAGTGTAGTTTTTTATTGTCTGAAGTCGATTTAGAATTTGTTTTGATTAGGAGTGAAACAATTGTGACCCTGTGATGCTACAATGTTACAGTAAATCTCAGACAATGGAAATTCTGTTCTGTTTGTCCTGTAATACATTTGCATAGTTTGAACCTTACAATTTAAAGGGAATATTGAATAGTGAAGCTAGTGTTACAAATGATGAACAAAGTATATCATTACACCCTTACTTTGTGTCTACATTTTGGAATGTGTCTAATGCTGTGGATACGAAAATCTGACATTTCAAAAGACCAAACTGAGGTCTCAAATGATGTGCAATAGACTTGATTGTTGTAACAATTAGTTGATTAACTGTCATTTTGGAAAATAATTAATAGATTTAAGACTTTGTAAGGAATGTAGGACAGGTTGGTTTCACTGCAGCGACTGTACAACAGTAATTACAGTAATTAGGAAGCCACATCAGCCTCTATGTCAAACGCTAATCTCAATATAAGAAAAGCTGTATTGTTTCTTTGTCGTTTCTTCATGTTATCTGCTGCTGTTTTAGGGACTGTCTGCAGCTAGGCCTGGGTGACGGACAAGAGGGGTCCTGCAAAGCACCAGCGACTGTTATTCACTGTAGCAGAAAGCAGAGAGTTAATACCGCGGCACTGAGAGTGGGAAGATTTAAAGCTCACAGAGAGATTTTTGCCTTCTTATCTATGATCAAAATCAATGACTGTAAAGACTACAGTGAGCATCGAGGAAACTGGATTGTCAAATGTCTGACAATGTATTGCATAGAGGAAATGTTTTTATCCTACCACCACAGCTACGCCATTGACTTTACAGTTAATGGTCTGTCGAAAGGAAACCGGCAGAAAGAAAAGAAGAGGAATAGACAGTTGTGGGTGAGGAATGGAGAAATAAGGCAACACAGTGTCTGGCATTTGCTGCAGAAGTTCATCCAGACGGCACTCGATCATAACAAACTTTATTTCCTCTTGAGTGCTTTTTATCGAGTTTAATCTGCCTGGAATGCCAATAGCAATTTCCAGCTTACTGGAAAAGTGTAACCCCAGTTGCTATTGGTTCTTGGAAATATCCCAATTAAGCAAGAACCAAATGGCCTTGGTTGCTAGATCTCCTTGTCACTATTTCATTCGTTTGTAGAACAGAGGCTGTGTTTTTATTTATTGCTTGTTTGAAAGCCATTACACATTCAAACATGACATTCAGCAATTAATCCGTTTTTGCAGTATACGTCTTATTTTTTGCCGGCCTCTTCAGCATAGACAGTGTACATTGCTAAATGATAAAACGGTCTAGCACGTACTGAAGTAATGAATTGTAAACTCTAGGTGGCAGCATTTCATTACATCTTTCTGCTCCTCTCAGTCTGGATTCTGACCACCAAGTGGTTTGGAAGAGTTTTATTGTTTTTAAGAAGCATTTTAAGTAGTCTGAGACTCAGAAAATATTCTTTGTTCTCATATATGTTTCTCGATAGTTTGCAGTGACCGCACAGGCATCTACCGGAAGTCAGAATGGAGCTTGTAGGCTGAATCAGATGCTTCTGTGGGCTGATTAGAGCTTGACCCTGTGAAACCCTTGATGGATAATGTTACCCTCCATTAGATTATATACTAACTCCCTTAAAACGAGAAGCCACAAAGGTCTGGACTATATGCTCCCCCCCCCATATCTGTCTCTGGAAATTGTTCTAATCTTAATGCAATCAGTATTCTCTCAACCATCTAGGTGTATGTGTGAGTGAGCAGTGCAGGGGCTGCATGTTCAATTTTCCGCCAAGAGGACTACGCACCTAGTTAATATTCAGTCCATCCTGACCTATTTGAGGCGTGTTGCTCTTCGCCGTGAAGTCACGCTCCAGCTCCGCGCTGTAGGCTACTGTTGTGCTCTCTAAATAGCGGCGTGTCGGTGCTATTCCACCAGCACAATGAAAACCAGGCCAGCTGTTTCTCTTTCCAGCCCCCTTCTCTCTCTCTCTCTCTCTCTCTCTCTCTCTCTCTCTCTCTCTCTCTCTCTCTCTTTCTGCTTCTCATTATCACCATTAAAGTCGCCAATTTGCATGAGCACTTGTTCGGCTGACCCCTAGCGGCACGAAAAGCTCGGCTGTGGTGTTGCTTTCATCTTCCACAACCTCACCTGGCTATGTGTGGAAATGTCCTTGTTTGACGAGGAGGTCACCGTTCCTCTCCCTTGCAGTCTTCCTCCTTGTTTTCCGGCTGATGCGACGAGATTAGAATTTATCCAGCCTCCTCTGGAAGGCTGTTATTAGGCCTCAGACTGAGCTGGCCTGGTAATCAGGGCAGTGAGAGCTTGACTTAGTTCTATCCATGTGTGGTGTTTCCCATCATCTGCATTTTTGCCTGACCTGTTCTGATGCACAGTGTTTCCTGGCATTGCATAACCCATTCGTTTTGAGATGGTCAAAAGGGATTCGTCGAACCATAATGCAGAAAAAAAGAGCTTTCAGCAAGTTCTCTTCACTATCAATATTAAAACTCAAATCTAATCAAAGTAATCTTCTTGTTATGTTCAGTAGCTTTCTGGTCACCGTGCCAGGGCCGCCGAGCCCAAACTGACACACTGGAATGATGATGAGCGTAGTTATTATTACCATCACTTCTTCTCTATTCAAAATGTGCTCAAAAACTCGCTATTGATCGCCGTCCTCTGCCGCACACCATGTATTCAATTTTAGCCGTCACTGCGTTCTGCTGAACAGAGCGTCTCATCTTTCATTGCATAAATCTCATCTGCTATCTCTAGCAGCACATGGTGCCTGTCTCTTCGGGCAGGGCTGATTTGTTTTGCTGGAATCCGTACGGGCGGTGGAAGAGGAAGAGCATGGGGATAGAAGACAGGGCCTGACTCCTTAGCCACGCTCCCTAATGTCCCTCAGCTGTGAAGCCGGGATGTCTAAATTAAAAAGGAGAGGGCAAAGGAGAGCCCATTCTCCTTGCTTCATGTTGTTTACGCACTGTGACTGGGCTTGTGGGACACAGGGAACGTATAAATGGAGAGGCCCAAGGAGAGGCTTAGGCCAGTGATTCGTCTCAGCTTCTAAAGAGGGGCCATTAATAGCAGGCCTCCAGCCCTCGTTTGAACACTCGTTTGTGTCAGAGGAATATTATCAAATGGAAAGAGTGCCACAGGCTAGAGAAGAAAGGGTTCAACAGTGCAATCGGTTCAACTCAGGCAACCCTGCTGCATCTTCCTCACAATGGGTTGCCAGTTCCTGATTTGCTGGGAATTTTGCCGGACACCTGCCCTCCACACTCTTTTAAAAAAAAAAAAAGGTAGAAGTTCTTTGAACAATTCCAAAGAACGACCATTTTTTGTTCCCTAAAGAACAATGTTTAACAGAGATTTATGGCACCTTTTATTTTTGAGAGTGCAGGACCAGAATAGGTTAGTAGAAGCAACTAATCTTTCTTAGAAAGACTGGCCTCCTGGACGCGGGTAAGTGACCACTGTTTTAGTGGTCACTTACACCCTATCTCATGTTTACAAACTAGCTTTTAGAAATCAGCATGTCTGAAGTCGGTGCCCAGTTGAACATGACATTTGCTGTACATTGATGCATGTTTCTTTTTACAAGGAAGGACAAAAATCATTAAAGTGTTACTGAAACAAGCCTTCGCTCTTCTAAACCATATGGTTGATATTTGTTACCAGAGTTTACAATGTTTTTCCTCAACCACTGACCTTTAATCAGCCATCACTCTGGAAATAAAAGTCTGGCCAGCTTGGCACGTTTCTCGCCGTGCTTAAGGATTTGACCGGTCAGAGGTCGGGAAGTTACCCATGAGCACTGATCTCAGCCTAACCTTTTCTAATTCTAACCACAGTCATTACAGAACAAAACATTCCTCTGGTCAGGAATGAGCAGCCGAGGGGCGAACTCAACCAGGGCCACGCATTGTTCATTCAGAGCAGAAACATTATTTTGTATGGAAAGAGAAGCCTGTTTACCCCAGTATGCTAATGGGGTCATAGCCGCCAGGTCTAGAGATCAGAGCTGCTCAGTAAGGAGCGTGAGCCCGGGGCGACCGCCTCATGGGGGACTGGGGGGCGAAAATGTCTTACATGACAGTAATGGTGGGAGACTGCTCTTGTAAGGTCCCATTTATGACACATTGGCTGGCAGAAAGCTATTTGCTGGAGAAATTGCTGCATTGTAAGTCAAATGTTGGGTCTTTATAACCTAAAAGTTCTCTTCTGTTCATTTCCTTTTTTTTTTCCTTTCATTTTTTTCCTGTTAAAAAAGCCAAGCAAAAAAAAAAAAAGTCAGTGATGGCTATAATCTTGGTGATTAGTTAGTGTTTTATACCATTAAGCAAATCCTAATTGCCAATTAGTTTGATATATAATCCGAAATGCTTTTTAAGAGTTCATTTAGTCATGCTTTGGAGCATGGTGATTGGGTTTAAAATATATGAAGTATAAATATCAGGATGTTGTCAGAGCCAGAGTGGTTCTCACTTCGTGGTTAAGAAAGTTGAGGAGCGCGTTTCAACTACATCACTTCAGTACAATCACTTCAGCATCATTGCTGCTGTTAAGAAAACAAAAACTGGCAAGGCACGGAGGAGAAGCTGTTTATGAGCTGCCAGGCACCTCTGTAATGATTGGTTCTGGGTTTGTTGATTCATCTTTTTTATATATGTCTATCTTCAAGGGTAATACTGCCGACCAAAAAAGAAAAAACTGTAATAAGGCTTCACAGCTTTACGACTTAAAAGTGGATGTCTCACTTTCACATTTAAACAAGGTCACAACTGTCAACGAGTGGAGAGGCCATGCCGTGATATACTGTGGCCTGAAGAAAGTGCCATTTCTCATCAGCCCATTGCGATGCTGGGCGTGTGAGCAGAGAGGAGGATCACGATGCCCACTGCAGAGTTAATATCCAGGGTGCTCTGAGCTCTGTCAGAGGCCGACTCGTTCCATTGATAAATGTCTGCTCCAAAACAGCCTTCAAGCTGCGGGATATCCGTCTTTCCAAAAATGTAACCTCCTCCCTACTCCCCATTTTTTCCTTCTTTCTCCCCTCTTTTGCCTCTGCAGTCCTGAAAAGCGGGCATTTCTTCTAGGATTGCTACAGAGAAGCTGTCTTGCTCCCTATCTCATGTTTACAAACTAGCTTTTAGAAATCAGCATGTCTGAAGTCGGCGCCCAGTTGAACATGACATTTGCTGTACATTGATGCATGTTTCTTTTTACAAGGAAGGACAAAAATCATTAAAGTGTTGCTGGAACAAGCCTTCGCTCTTCTAAACCATATGGTTGATATTTGGTATCACCAGAGGCAAATTAACGAGGTAAAATAAGAGTCAGTTCAGATTTCAGGTTCACTCTACGCCAGAAACCTTGGTTTAACACACTACAAACATATAGAAGCAAACTGCAAGTTTTCACAATAATAGCCCAAAGCCAACACAACCTGTTTGCTTGCATCTAGTTTAAAGATGTTTTCTTAAATATTCCATTAGTTGGTAATGAACTACTAACATAATGGCCTTTGCAGTCTTTGTTGATAAGAATTCATTACACTAATCAGTTGTTCATTATGCGATTATTCATCACCGATCATTATTTACACTCTTAATTGAACAATTGATCCAGTTTATCAAAGAGCTTCTGAATGTATGAATCAAGTGCACATGAATAGAATGTAAAACTCTTGGATTAAAAGGACTTTGCATACATTACTTTCAATTTTAATGATGTTAACAAAAATAAAAACACCAACAGAAAACCTTTGCCTATTGTCTTGTTCGCTTGTTTTGCTCTTGAATGTACAGTTTTCATGTGATCTGACCAGAATGTAACAAATTTCCTAAAATATGGACAAAAGACAGTGCGCTATTTTTGCTTTAAAAGGTTTGACAGCTAAATTTGCAGCCAGCATGGCACTACGGTAAATCTCCTGTGGCAGTAATTAAAAGAGGCATTGGGTTTGTCCTGTTTTGCCCTTTGCACCTTGTAACCAGGCAGCAAAAACCAATGAGTTTGAAATCAATGTTCATTAACGCGGCTTTACAGGATCATGGCCAATAACAAACCGCCTGTCCTTGCTTCCAGAATTCCTCTCATACTCCGATCTGCTGAGGAGGACTCTCAGACCTTTGGCATGCACCTGAATGCGGAGACTTGACAGTTGTTTCCTTGCCCTGGTACGCCTTTCTCCCTAGGCACTAATTACTTTTAACTGAGAGCCATTATGTCATGGCAGAATGGACTCACCCGCAGGTGGTAGGAATCAAAGTCTTCTCAGAAAAACAGTAATTAAAAGCCCAGGTAGCTGGCCTCAGGCTAGGCAAACGGGAAGACAGGCTGAGGAGAAAGTAGAAAGGCATGGAAGTTCTAAAGTTAGCTGGAGGGGCGTTGAGAACACAGCCATTTGAAGGGAAAATTGTCCATAAAAGTCTCTTTTATCGCTGAACTCAAGATATTACCTGTCCGAGTAATTTCGCCTGGCTCCGACTCAAACGGCCTGCATTCTGGGGGGACGGGACCTGAATGGAGATGAAGTGGAAACTCTGAGATTGATGGAGACAGGACAGGCACAAGCCTACGCTGAATGAGAATATGTCACTCACTGTGTTTATTGGGGGGTAGTTATTGAAAAAGGGTGTCAAGCTGCCCGCTGGATTTACAGTCGATAGCGCAACATCCATCTCGCTGCTGGAGGATTTTAGCAGAGCATCAGCTTTGTAGTGTGAGTTCACCCCGTTACCTATTCCTTTCAGACACTCCGAGCTGCCCTGGCGAAACCCGTCTGATTACCCCAACTTCATCGCGCCACCTTCCAGTCACAGCGGTTGGTCATGATTCTCTAAACACCTTGGTTGAGCATCTCACAACCCATATGGTTTAGAAATAGAGGAAATAATTTGCTCCATGAAGGGCGAAAGTATTTATGAAGCTTTGTGTCTGTTTTGGTGCTTGGCAGTCACTAATAGCAAGTTCCTCTGAAATATTTTACATCATAAAAACTTTGTATCGTAAAAACTCACATATGCTTCTAGAATGTGGTCAAATATTAATATACATGATATTGTTTATGATAAAGTAAATTGTGGATTTTTGAGCCTTTAGCTTGGCTAGGAAACAGTTAAGCTGACTTGGTTAGTGACCTTATGGTTCACAAGTGAAATATTTCATCTCCGAGCCACAGGTGTCTTCATAATAACATGGGCTGTTTTGACTGTTTACGCCTAGTAATTAATTTTCTACATTAAATAAAGAGAGTTTCAACCTGTCTATGTCAGAGGAGAATGTCTATTTCACAATCTTAGGATGTCTTAATCTGTCTTGCTGCAGATTGTTCCAAGACACTTCAAGTAACTTGGTAACACAAAATACATGTAAAAATCCCGGGTGATGATTTTTCGTTGGCAAAAACAAAACAACTTCCTGAGGACTGGTGTCGCTGCTTGTATTGTCACCTTGGTCATCCTTCGTTTTAAGAAATGTAACAGTGTGGCTGAGCAACAACACCTTATTTAGGTTTAAAGAGAGGTCATGGGTCCTGTTCCATGAAACAGGATCAAGGGAAAGTTTGGCTTGAAATAAGCCAG
>JBBPDB010000036.1:6595561-6610887 GCA_037974465.1 Brachypetersius altus | reverse complement strand
CTCCGCCTGGGTCCTAATGCCTGCCTGCTACCTACAGCAGCTTCAACAGCCAGTACATCATTTTAATTCAATAATGAGAGCTAGACTTGTTTTTCATTTCAATTCATAGTCTTGTTTCTATTTGTAAAGTGCGTATCGGCGCTCAGTGATATCTTGTATGAAATGTTTGGATATATAATTTAAAAATAGTATAATAATTAATATATCTTTAGGGTGGCTTGGGATCATTTTGGGGGGCTTCAGACCCCCCAAAATAGACCTAAGGACGCCCATGGATGTGCTCGTGTTATTTTTAAAGTTTAAAGAACCTGCACCCTTTCCTAGAACTGCAAGTCCAAACTGAGAAAATAAGTTCAATGAATTGTGGACTGATACACAAAACCGAATAGTTAGGCAAAGATTTATTGTTGTTTTGTTGTTTTTTAGTTCGTTTTTTTGTTCATTGTATCTCTTTTTTTACCCTTGAAAATGATCCTTTTGACCGTCAGGATTTGAATGTAATATTAGGTTTACATTTAATAAAGCTCCTCTGCCTCCCGCGCTCCTGAGACGCTTGTGCTGTCAGGCAGTTTATAGCAACTGCATCCGAAGAGAGGGATTAAGTACAAAGACATATTCAGCTGCTGGTCACAGATAGCATGCACTGCTCTGTTTATGAAGCATATTTAACCGTAGGCTCAAGGGCATTCGGGCCCCCTCTCTAGTGGAAACATGCCACATAGGCGTGCATTATCATGTCCTGCTATGTAATGCAGATGAGCGTATCTTACTAACCTTGTGATTTAAAGGAATTGTTCAGAGAAAAATTAAATGTACCCAATTTTCCACTTTCCTAATCATCCAGTGTTTGGAGTCAATGTAGAACTCCGAATATGTTGCTAACAAATATTAGAAGTTAAACCAAAGAGCCCAAACTGTGCCCAAAAATGCATCACACCCATATCTTCATTAACGTGGCACAGATTTGTGGATGTGGTCTCGGACACACAGTTTACCCCCTTTTGTGCCCTGGTGTTGTTTGAAATATCTGTGTATGGAAATGAAGTTTTTATAGTTTTATAGTTTTATAGTTATAGATTTATTATGTGTGTGTTAGGTAACTGTTGAGTTCTAGTTAGTCTAGACTACAGTTCTACTCCAAAGAAGCATATTTCAGAGTCTTTATATAATTTTACACTCCTTTTCTGATGTAGTGCACCTAGTGTAAGTGGAAAATAGGGTAAATTGTGTAATCAACAATTCCTTTGAAGCTGGTTATGACAAAAGCATAGCATAATGTAATTTTATTTCTCAGTTATTTATTATCCAAATGAGGTAAGCAGTTGCAAAGCCGTTTTATCATTATTTAAATATGATGTAGTTATTTTTGTGCATATGTTCTTATTTTGCAGAAATAAAAAAACTTTTTATGATTCATTTTTCTAATTGTCTGACCTCAAAACGAAGGGGAAAGGATGTGAAAATTTTTAAGGTCAAACAGAAAGCAAATTGAATGGAACACATCCCTATGCAATAAAAAACTTTTCATAAGTGCCTGTGAATAATATAGCAGTATGACGGCAAGGATTTTTCGTCAAACAGCCTTCATCTCTAATCATGTATAAGCAATTCAAATTTCAGCCCAATATGCTTCCATGGGCCCACTGGCATGGTGATTAAATAACTGGGTCTTGTATGGAGAATGGAGAAGATGCTAGTTGTCAGATGTTGACTGGACTCAATATCTTTCTATCTAGGGCGTTCCACCTGCCAGATGGCATTCAAGCTGGTACTCGAAACATTTGCACTAATTCGGCCTGTGATTTAGAGTAGATAATGATGAGGTCCTGGTAGGATATCGACGTGTGCAAACGAGAGAGTGCACCTGCTCTGATTGCCACTGAGGTCTTTGCTCTGCAAACATGCAAATGTGATTAACTCGATTAACTCGAAATCCATCCCAAATAGAGTGTCTAAACATTATCCACCCATCTCTTTAGCCAGAGGAGGCAAGTTTGTAACAGAACACCTAACACAGCATAATTTACACTACCGAAAATAAAGCGTCCCAAATGCTTCTGAACTTGGACGGCAAACTTTATTTTGGTGTGGAACCTTTTATAGTATTATGTGGGGATGTTTTATATCTGCATTCTTCATTTACAAACAGTTCCTAAAAGAACCATCTACTGGAAGTTTCTTAAAGGTAACCTAATGTGGTTCTTCTGAGGCATCGCTCTGAAGATTTCTTTGCGGCTCTGTTATGTGTAAGGAAAGGGACATGCTTTTATTAGAAAATATTAAATCCTCTGAGGTTCTTTTCGTATTCTCCTTTTTGCAAGCTGATATGCACATGCACACAAAAATATTGAAAGAGACTTTGTAGCAGCATGTGTCTTTATGAAGAGAGAGAGACTAAAAAAGCAAAAGCCCATGAGGACTCCGATTTTACAAAGTGTTTGGTGAGAGTAAAGTAGAAATGAAGGAATAAGCAGAACACAGAGGGATTTGATAAAGAGAGCCAAGCAAAAAAAAAGCTCCAGTTTAGTAGCGCTGTCACCCGGGCTGTCACACGACTAGTGAGTGTGGACCCTCCTCAGTCCGGCACGCCTTTTTGCCTACCTGAGCCTGCTGCACCTGGGCCCACCTGGACCAGGGGGGTGCTGCTGGAATGCTCCCCCTTTGCAGCCGTGGAAAAAATGCACATTTTAATTGAGTCCCAACTGAGTCACGAGGAAAGGGTTTTCGCCGTCTCTTGCTTTTAACAGATGGCTCACTATTTTTACCCTCACCTGCTGTCACGCTCGGCAGGGCCTGGAGAGCGGCTGCAGTTTAATGGCCTCCCCTGGGCCTCGGCTCCCCGACACACACACAAAACGGCAGGTTCAAGCCCACCTGAAGGGAGACACTCTCTCTCTGTCTCTCTCTGTCTCTCTCGCTGTGTGTTCAGTAGCTGAAAAAAAACAAAATGAATCACACAGTGGGCTTTAATTGTAAAAAGGAAAAAAAATCAACAGGCAACAAAAGTGACAGTTATTGTGCCTAAAGTGATCCGTGTTTTCATGTCTGTTTTGCTCTCTCAGGATAGAGAGGCTGAACATGGGAATGGCCAAAATTGAGCACTCTTATAACGTCGCAAAATGGTATTTCGTAGAGGGATTCCCGAAATAACTTCACAAGCTATAAAGGACCATTTTAGTAAATGAGATGTGTGTGTGAACAACCTAATTTCAAAGACTGTTCCTTTTTTCAAGAAGTGTATGTAGAAAGTCATTGTATACTGCTCTGTCCACTGACTCTATGGAAAAGGTCCAAAAATGGCTCATTTCAAAGAACTGTTTTGACACCTTTACCTGTGTATTCAGCCACAATGAGGTACGATAAATTCCCATTAGTACTGAGGCCTTTACATACATCACCCTTAAAGCAACAATGACAAAATCAGCCTGTTTACTGTAAGTGCAGGAGAAGAAAGAAGACTTAGGACTGTTTTTAATCCATAATCCATGGATATGAGCACTTTAAAGAACGTCTAGATAGTGTGAAATATTCTAAATTAAAAGTTTTTGTTTAGAACATGTAGGAACCATTATTGTTAAAAGTCAGCTTTTAAAAAGTTTAATAAGTATTCCTAGTCATTCAAACTACTTATGTCCTACACATGGATCATTTCACACTGTTTATTTTTGTATTCACCATTTACTTATTAGGAGACTGTTGGTTTTGATGTGTATTGGTTTATATATTAGTGAACTGAATGAATACAAAAAAATGAACAAACCAATGAGCTCTGCCTGAGAACTAATAATCCCTAGTCGGGTTCGTGCTTTTAAAGTTATTTTCTCTCTTTTCTCTGCCTTAGAATTCCATTAAGAAGAATAAATGAGATGAAAGTGGTGCTGTTTCATGCAGCATTTAATCTTCCCTGTACAGAACTGCGTGTACAAGAATGAGCAAAATGAGCCTTTTAATAAAAGTACCTATGATCCAGTGATGACATTACCTTCTCCGCATCTCTGTTTCATCGCTTATTCGAGGTTTTAATCTTCGCTTATTTGCTCTTTCTTGCTTCTGATTTCTTTGGCAGTTTAAAACTGTTGTTCCAGAAGAAGTTCTCCAAGTTCTATTGAACCACGATGGACTTGGGACAGTTTGACAAGCTGAGGGCTATTGTAGATGAAGCTGTGTTTGACATAGAAAGATTAAACTCACAGTAAGATTTGGTATTATCAACTGAGTCTGACTGGATTACAGTTTTCAGTCATATAAGGGCACCTCAGAGCTCATTTTCCCGTTTGACTTTTAGTCAATACTGCAGCTTGAAAATGGCACACGGTATATTGGAGACAAATGACATCCAAGCTCAAGAAAGTCACAATGAAAAGTTCAGAGTCTCTGGTGTTGAAAATAAACTCATGATGTGTGTAAGAGATGAGGATTACACTTTATATACTAACGCTCTTAAGAATAAACACTATTAATGCACTCTCAAAAAAGATTTTCAGGGGTTCCTTGAGCAGTGACCACCTTGTTAAGAGGTTTAAGCCTTCCCATATTGTATAGATTCTTCACCAAGGCTTTACATTATGTGTAAAACAGGTCTTTACAGAAGGATTTTGACACACTGTAAATAAAAATGTGTTGCTGTAAGAATATTATGACTTTAGCCATTTTATATAGTGAAATGATCTTATTTCAGAGGTTGCCAAGAAACTTTTCTTGAGTAAATGATGTGTGGGTGTTAAGAATGCTATGGGAATTTAAAGAACTATGACTTAATGTAAAGCCCTGCTTTTCAGACTTGGGGCCGGGTACTGCGGGGAGGAAAAAACATCTGAAAGTGTGAAGATGCAGTGCCACTTAATATCCACAAAGAGGGCATTAGACCAAAAAGAGTTAGAGAACTGCTGAGGTCTATACGAGTTAAAGAACTGGACATCTATGCCAAGAACCTCTAGAGAACTTTTATTTTTTAGTAAATAAAAACAGCTGACGGTCAGCAGAAGTGATAAAGAAGAAAAACACACCAATGCTTGCAAATTTAGAGGAAGCAATCTGCAGTGCAGACTTTCCCAACCTAACGCCAGCCTGTGATTTCTCCCAGGTGAACTCGACCTCCATGCCTTTCCATTTGAAAGTGTATTACTGAAGTTAAACAAGACCTGTTTGCTGATTGTCTGGCTGTAGGTCCCTAGTGCAAGATCTTAATGGCACATCTTTAATGCATATTTACAAGGGGTACAGGGAGCCTATTAAACAAACATTGCCTCCAGGTGACCTACGTGGCCTCTTTAAATCCATTGTGACGGGTGTCCGAGCAGTCAGATTGGGGCTGGAGTTGAGGGAGGTGCGTGAACAAGGGGGACTGAACACTGATCTGATACGCCAGTGCAAGCCGGTGTAGAACGGTACTCAGAGAAAGGATGTGATTGATGAGGGCTGCCAGGTGTTGTGTGTGTGTGTGTGTGTGTTTTGAATGAGTCTCTCCCCGAGTGCCTCTGTCGGTGCATAAAGCCCCAGTCACAAGTCGCCGCAGCTGGCAGGCCACTTTTTATCACCGCAACAAAAACGTCCCCTGCAAAAATGAGCAATATCTACATTCGCCGTGTTCTCTGCTGTTAAACTTGGTGCTAATCCTGGCAACGGCTGTGCTGTACCTTCGGTAGCTCAATAGGACTTTAAACGTCAGTCTCTTTACTGCTTTGTTACTTTGTTTTAAAGCACTTTGTGTTTGCACTTGCATCTATAATTAACATTTACTGCTTCAAACATTCCCCATTCTTCGCTGAAACGATAGAGACGATTAGGCAAGACGTTCTTATGCAATGAATGAGAACCATGTCCTTCCTAACTAAAGTAAAATGCATCTCTCTTCAGCGCCTGGACTCAAAATGGAAGACATTTCCTTTATTCTCTACTTCCTCATCTTCCACTTTGGTCGGCTCCTGGTCGGACGAATCATATAGTCATTAATCAGCCTGTATCAATGGAAGCTCAGAGAAGTTTGCTGAAGCTAAATTTAGGTCATCCATCAACCGCTTCGGATGTTTCATAATAAAAAGCTACATACATTTTTCTTCTGCTGGCCTTGTCAGAGCCTGATCGGATCTCTTTGTAGAGTTTGGTCCACCCCTAACTGATTAGCCTGCTGAGCGGTGCTGACAGAATAATCGGCTGCTTGGTGTAGATGCTATCGGATTGTGATAGATACCCCCGCTTCTTCAATTAGACGCAAGGAGACGGAAAGTACAACACGGAGCTATGCTTCAATCATCATCCGTTCACTCTAATTGGTGAAACTGTAGCAGATATACCAGCCAAATCGTGGAGAACGAGATCTTGAATACCTTTTTCAAGCAAGGCCATAAAAGGTCACCAGAAAGCATGCGGTCCATTTTTGGATGCTGACTCAGTCCACTTCTCTTTCTGTCTCTGGCCACACCTCCTGTTGGTCTTTGCATGCTAGAAACAAACAGATAAAGGCATGAGCGATACACTGGCGAGAGATGGCCTGATACGGCCCTCTCCTGCTCCTCTAAGTGCCATTAATCTCTCTCATGCCTGCAGATTCATGACTCTCACCCACTCACACTTCTCAGTCACTGATTTGATTTAACCTTTCTTTTACCACAAAGTCCAAAAGAGGTCAACAGGTCAGTGTCACAAGGGAGACCCAGGAAATGACAGAGGCTTTGGATAAAAGATATGGTCCTTTGTGGTGCTTTCACATGATTGTAGAAAAATAAAGATACTAGGAGTGTGTAACAGGCATTTTGAATGTGTGTAGGCCAGCTGATAATTAGGCTCCTCTTGAAGACTGTAATGGGGTTCATTGAAGAGCTTACTATTGCCCTATATCGGCGCAAGGTAACATCATTGTCACTAAGGTAATCAAGCAGGCACTATCATCTGTTTGAATTTTGTTCAGTGCGTGTCTGATGGTGGGCGTACATGGTTTTTATCGGGACACAAACATAATACAACACGTGACTAGTCACCTTTATTTTGGTGCATATTTTCACATGAATATGAAAGAAGTGTGATCATTGGATCATTGCATGTTCACATGTAAAAAAAATGATCTCATGCTTTTTCAGTGTCATCACACCTTATCAGAGGTGTTACAGATGTTTACTTGTGAACACATGGTTTTTAGAAGCATGTGTGACTTTTCTGTAAGATATAGCCTGAATTAAACCCCATGTTCCAAATCATAATGCCTACTAAAATCCATTTTCTAAATTGCTAAGATACCAAGTTTCAATGGCAAACATTCTCAGATCATCAATTAATAAGAAGCTTAAATTCCACTTTGCCTTAAAAATGGCATAAGGTTTAAAATATCATGGTACAGATACATTTTACTTAGACAAATGCATTGCTGTAACATTGGTCTGGTAATTAGACCTCAGCATGCCATGCTAAAAGCACATTTAAAGCCACAAAATAGAGCGTTTTAATCTAAAACAGGGTAAATGCAGCCCAAATCTGCTTAGGAAAATAGACTAAGAGGAAAAACTCCTTTCTCAAGCCAAAGCAGGTCAGCTATTCAGTGATCAGTTTTAGTCAGCACTCCACTATGTTTTAGTTCAAGTCTCAACTCTACACACATTGAATGACAGAGATATGGTCTTTCCTGTCCATAGGGGGCAGTAATTTGCCATGAGTCTCAAGAGGATCATAAAAACGGGAGACTTACCATTCCCTAATGGCTAATGCAAAAAAAGTCTTGTTCAAATTAGTCGCCTATTTCTTCTGAGATAGCAGCCCCAAACCTACCATGCCACACACTAAAAACCTCAAAGAACCATCATTTGGTGGTACAAGCAGCATAATTGCATGTGGAGGAAAGGTGTGTGTGTGTGTGTGGAGGGGGTGATTTCTACATGCAAATGATTGGCTTCACGCTGAATTTGATGAGGGGTACCTCCACATATCACCCCATCCATATGCATGATTGCTCGCATTAAATGGTCTTTGTCTAAAACTTGAGAAAGGGAGTGAGCAGGCGGCAGAATGACAATATTTATGCAAGACAATTTCTTTCAAACAATGCGGTGCAGAAAGCTGACAGCATTATAGCGCACCTCTCGTGCGATCATCGACATTTTCTTCCTTTCCCATCTCTCTAACTAAGCTGTCGTGGCATGCCAACGAGAAGCTTCACATAGTGCCATTTGTTCGCAATGAACAAAGTGCTGGCGCGTGATGAATAGGTGGCGAGTTTTAGAATGGTTTAAATATAGAGAGGGAAAGATGGGAATTCTTCATCTTGTAGACAACACCAAAAAGAAATGGAGGCTGAAGAGGAGGGATTGATCATGCCGCTGCTTGGTAATTCCTGCAGCTCTGTCATGAATCAGTGTCACCAGGGGTGATTACTGACATTACAGAAACGAGAGAAAAATGAAACCGAAGAGACAGGCACCAAGACTGGCTAGCATCTAAGTTGGGAAAGGCCTCAACCACACCCCCTTATACCCCCAGTGTGATTTGGAGTACTACAGCATAAAAAGAGAAATAAAAAAAAAGTTTGAGCTTGTGTGTGTTTGTGTTTAGCACTTTGTGAGGACCTCAGGTAACATAAACACATGACTGTATTGGAGAAGTGAGGACATTTTGCTGACCTTCCCTCAAAAACGCACTGCCTTCACCTTTTGGCTTCTGAGGTTTTTACAGTAATACAGTAATCAAGACATCACTAGAAGTGCTCACGATTAAGAGAGAGAGAGAAAGAGAGAGAGAGAGAGAGAGAGAGAGAGAGAGAGAGAAAGAGAGAGAAATGGAAAACAGGACACAGGACAATGTGAATTGGGAAGGGCATTCAAAATGAGGCATTTTACCCAGCATCCCCTGGGAAGGGAATGACTTCCCCAAAGTGAAGTGCCATTCTGGCATGCACACTCACGAGCCAGTCAGGATTAGTGTGCAGGTACTGATAAAACGAGCGGGCAGAAGGACAGACATTGAGTGGGTGTGAATGCAGGGCATATGCTTGAGAGACGGCATGTCCTGTTCAGCTTCATCACATTATTCCCATTATAGGGGGGTGTCACCCCGAGGGAATTGAAAGGGGCCCACAAGGGGACTATGGGTGCTAATTAAAACATCTGGATTCATTAAAATACCATTCTACATTTTTCTGAAGACAAATCTGTAACTGATTTTAAAAATCTTAATTATGCTGCTTTAAACGTCACCTTAGTTAAGTGTTATAATTACGTTTGATAGCATCTGTAAAAAACAGTCTAAAATTCACAGTAGGACTTTCTGCATTATCATTAATTGTGATGAACAATTAAAGAGTGGTTAAATATGAAATTCTACATAAACCTGTCAACTTTTCCTTACAGTGGTGCCTAAAATGTAAAAATGTCTTGCTATCCAAATTGACCAATGAATTAATATGTGAATTTACGTGAGTTTGCTGAAAGTTATATTGGTTAAATAATTTTGTTGTTACTGTTGTGATGCTCTGTGTGTACCTCTGTACGTTTAATGAATTAGTATACACCAAAACTACCATAAAATAATGAGCGAAAGGACAGTGGGTGTTAATGTAGGGCATATGCTTGAGCGACCACCTGCCCTGTTCACCTTCATCACATTACTGCCAGATACATAGGTGTCACATCTGGAGGTACTAGAAGCCTTAAGAGGGCTATGGCTGCTAATTAAAACATTTTTATTTGTTAAAAACATCTTTCTTTATCTGTCTTTCAAGCAATTTCATCCCAAGTGAAATTTCTTGTAGTTACTGTTTTTTCTTCATTCTTCCTCCCTGTCTGTACATCTCTGCCAGGAATAGATTAACTCTGGCAAAAGGCTTATCTCAAAATGGTCATAAAAAGAATTTCTCAGGCATCTTTTTCATCATTTTCTTTCTTTTTTTCTAGGCTTTGTATCACTTGAGAACAAAGAACTTTGATTATAAAGGATATGTACGTCAATACAATATTTAAACAGGACAATACCATTACAGCTGAATGTGTTTTGGCAGAATAAATAAGCTGATTTTGGACCTTCACTACATTCGCAGCTAATTGCAGTGATAGCTGCAGATAAGACGTGAATAAAGTAAGGTTATTTATATTTTCAGGTGCAGCTGTTATAGCTATTTCAGGAGCTTTAGATAGGACTTCCAACAAAGTGGCAGTCCTCAAACATTTCTTGCTTACAGCAGTGGTTGGCTACTGTGTAAAAGGTAGTACAGTGGCCTTTCCAGCTGTTAGCTTTGACTGAATACCTATATATTGGTGTTATATTGAATTCTGTTGTACTCTGTAATGTAAATCCACACTTACAGTGGACTTATTAAATACTACACCAATGAAGGCAAAATCAGAACTATGCAGAGAGACTATGACCCACAGCGGAAGGAAACCGAGGAGTTTGTCAGGGGGAGAAAAGTGGAAAGTTCTGGACTGATTGAGTCAGTCTCCCAATTTAAATCCAATCAAGCATGCATTTCACTTACTGAAAAGGAGATTGAAGACAGAAACCCTTGAAAACAAACAAAAGCAGAAAATGGCTGCAGCAAAGACTTGGCAGAACATGCCAGACGGAGATAATGGGGAAATGGTGATGTCAGCTGGTCGCAGGCGCACTGCTGTTATTGTGTGCAGGGAACTGGCAAAGAAATACATTCATACAGCTTGTAATGTTAATTTATTATTCCAATTTAGTCTAATTCATATGTTTTCTTTATTGTAATACATTTAGCACATTTTTAGCAATTTCTCTGTCAAATGAAGTTGAACTTGTGGTTATGTTCGAGCAGGATGGGGGGTAAGGGGGCTTGTCCTGGCCTGCTGTGTGTCTCAGGACGGACGCCGAGTGTTGAAGTAACATATTTCTGCAACAGGTGTGGAGAGAAAGGGAAGGTGATGAGCACCTCATATTTATACAGATACCATCTGCTTAAAACTGACACACTATACATAAAAAATGTAAAATAAGACTCTCTAGAAAATAAGCTCCCTAGTTAAGCTCAAGGTTAAAGAGGCAGACACATGCCACATGGAGCCGGCGTGGTTTAATATTAATGATCATGGCTCTGGCGCCCTTTAGGATGTAATGAGTGTGACTTTGTCAAGATGGCATCATTCAAACGAAAGGGACAAAGGTAGCGCCGGATTGAAACAGACAAGGCAAAAAGTCTCCTGTTAAGAGATTTGAAAGGGGTCATTAAATTTTGATCATCTTTTATAGGAAATATTCTGTGAATATGAATTGGATCTTACGGGTTAATGCTTCAAAGAGGTTCATCTGGGTGTACTGCAGGTGTGTAATGATGAGAGTGATACTGGGCACAGCACATGGGTTTTCCAGAGGTTACAGCATGTTGTTTTCAGATCTGCTTGCGTGAATGCATGTTGCTGTAAAGTGTATGTATTTGTGTGTATGTGAGTTTGTGTGAAAGAGAGAGAAGAGGGCCTAACTGAAGTGCCAGGTGCTTTGTGCATGTGTGTGTGTGTGTGTGTGTGTGTGTGTGTGTGTGTCTCTGCTGTCAGTTGGAGCTCCGAGGCGTGTCTCAGGTAAAGCTAAAACTCCAGCAGACACACGACTGCATTATCATAAAAAGCGGAGCCCGGCAGACATGCCACAGGAGACAGCACTGCTGCAGGTAACAGCCCCACACCAGCCTGCTGTTGTGACAAACACAATCTGCGAGCTATAGAGAAAGACAGCCAGTGTCTCTGGCAGTTAAACCCATGCTATAGCATATTCAAGTGCAGTAGAGCAGATGAGTTCGCATTTCTATTGTGCATCATTACAAATATGAAATGCTCTTCGATTACTTGCATATTGCACTTGCATTATCCTCCATTTCTCTATCAGTTTCCTTTTCCTCTGAGGTGCACTTCATGTAGAAAGGGTAGACATAATTCATTTTTAAATGGCAATTTTCCAATCTCCCTTCACCAAAATAAAACAGGCTGTTTTCACTGTTGTGACATAACATATATTTAACATTTATGTAAATGATCTCTGTTATGATTGGCTGTTTTGTTCCTTAGACTAAACTGAAAATGCAACGGGGTGATTTTTTTCATTGCAGACTAAATTGGCTTAGGTTTTTGTGACATCACAGAAACAATAAATTCAAAACAAGCTGTTTTTGCAGCTTCATTTCCACAAATGGACTGTATGGAATGGAGAATGCAATACTTGGGAACCTCAGCAGTGTTTATCAACAATAGCCAATGTTTTTAACCAAAATGTTTGGGCTCTTTGAGTGCAATACCTAAAGGAGAAATGTACCGAGGCTGTATTTAAGTACACTGCCATGGGCTTCTTAACTGCTCTTCATAGTCTAGTGTTTTGCTTAAGCAGCATGTTTTGCAACAACTGCCACATCTGGAGCTCTAAAACTCAGTTTGCTCTTAAATATGTACCTTTGAGCACCCTGAAGTAATTTTATACAGCTCTCTTAAGGTTAATGGGTGCTTTAGTGATTTAGGCCAAAAGTAACTTCAATCATTTAATACAAGTGGCCACATATGCAGGAGCACGGTTAGGTTGATTATCAAGTATCTATTATGTGCATTCCTGAGTCACCAGAGAAATCATTAATTCTCAACAGTATCAGTGTTTGCAAACCTCAGTCTGGTCTGTTGTTTCTATTTTTCAGAAAATGTGTGCAAATTCCATACAGTCACCACATTTGTGTTGTTTTTCTTGTCACTTCTCGCTCACTGTGTATTCTCTGTGCTGTTTAAAGTCATCAAAGACGCTCAGCTTGAGCAGATGGCAACAGTGTTCCATCTGTAGGAAGAAGCCCTGCTTAATGTTTGTGTCATTGTATAGCTCACAGCCCACACTACCAGAGAGTGGGCAGGAGCAGCCGAACACTTCATAGGAAACACGTCTCCTCCGGGCATAATCCGCCGCCACTCATTCAGTGTTAGTCAGTTTACATAATGCCACACAGAATAAATGTTATTTTGTGGAGTCAGTAAAGGTTGAGCACATTAACATTTTCACGGCGATTTCCGAAATTTTCAACACAAGTTTGAAAAAAAAAAAAAAAAGAATTATACACCAAAGCTCTGTGCTATCAGGATGACTCATCGGTGACCTTTTAACCCCCAACAGAATCATGAACGCCGGGCCAGTTTTACTAGGCTCATTTTACTTGCTGAGCTTCTCTCCTTTTTAATGCACAGTAAAAGGTCTGGAAAAAAAAACCCTAGACATTTCGAACAGAAAGTTAAAAGCCTATTTAAGCCTCTCATTTGACTGTCTAGTGGTAGGTTCAGACTTTCTCATTGTGTATATCCTTCTTTTACCTGCAGTCCACTTATGATTTTGTAGGGTTTTATGTACTTACAACAGCCAGAACTCATTTTACATGCCATTTGTGGAGCACAACTGAAACTTGTATTCATTTTTTGGATATTGGATAACATGGAGAATCACATTTTTCCTGTAGCAAATTGCCAGTAACAAAAACAGCCTGTTAATCAAAGGATTAAGAGAGACTGAAATGGAGAATGAAATGGTCATATAAAAATAAATTAATGACTGTTCTGGTATGCAAAGCACCAATGTCATAAGTGGACCTTGGAACAAAATAAAATGCAAGAAAAATGTAGGATATGAGCTTTTTGAGCCGAAATAACTGCTGTCAACTCGTTTGTTCATAAGACTGGCATGTGTAGTGAACGGTTCATGCATGTTTCAATTAGTCTCAAAATATTAATCTGTTTTGGTACAGCCTGCATTACAGAAAGAAACTCCAATCATACGTTATAATTATGAATAAACAGCCGGCTAAACGTCCAAGGTCATCCGTTGGAGGCATCATTTCCGTAGCCGCATCCCGCTGAAAGATGCAGGGTCTTCTCAGTAACGTGGATGAAAATGTGCACAGTAAATGGGTTCTTGACATGGATGGCATTCCCATCATTCTCAAAAGCCAGCTGCCCATTTGAGGGAAGGTCACATGTCCGTGAGGTGATTGATGGCACAGGTAAACCTCTCACCCTTCCTTCAGCCCATCACTCATGCCTGCCACTACTGGAGAAAATGCCTAGACTTCTCAATACATCCCTATAGATGAGATTAACAGAAAAGGGTAGGATTAATGAAGTGTTATTATTCTTCATTCTATTAAAATTTGTATGTTTTGGTAAGAAATATTAATACATGAAAATAATAAAAAGAGTAGCTGTCATAGGGAAGCCCCTGGGCTGCCTTTCCGCAGTCTGCTGGCAGAAAGTCTGGTTCTCAATCTCAAGGCATTTTAAACTACAGCACACACACACACACACACACACATAAATACGACACTTGGTTTAGTCTGTGTCAGATACAGCCAAATTATACGGGAATGTTTAATGCATAAACATTTTAATTTGCTTCATAAGAATCCTATAATTATACTATGCAATAATGCTGTTAGCGCCCTTATGGGATTTGTGGGATTAGTAAGAAATGGGGGTGTTGTAGAAGCTATACACAGAACTTTTTCATTTGGAGCTTGTTACACTTATTTGAATCTCATTATTGTTGTAATAGACAATCAGGTAAGACAACACAGTCCTCATCTGAACTTGTTTTGTTCATATTACAATAGTTAGTAAGTGTTGTTCCCCTGTGTAATCTGCTTGTACCAGAGATGGGGACTCGAGTCTGAGACTCGGACTCGAGTCGAACTTACAAAGACTGTGACTTGACTTTAGACTTGGTCTCTATGACTTGAGACTTGACTTGGACTCGGGTGCTGTGACTCGTGAGTCATAACTCGTAAACAATTTTCATTTCATGGAATTAGTTATTTATGTACCGCACTCTTTCCAACGACCTGAAAACCGCTCGCCTCGCCCCGGTGTCCCATTACTGTCCGAGATGAACGTTTTTCAGCTAGTAATGGTTTTCAAGCGGTCACCGGGCCCCATCTCACTGTGGAGTTTCACATTTAGAGTGCGAGATATATTTAATATTTAGATTTAAGGTCATGTTGGTGAGGGCAGATCACAGCATGCAGTCCCGCCCCTTGCTAAGCAACAACCAATTGTAATCACGGGACGTGGTCAATTAGCATATCTTCTAAACGTTCACTCAAAGACTTGAGACTTGACTTGGACTCGAGCACAAAGACTTGAGTTGACTTGACTTGGAAAAAATGACTTGTGAACATCTCTGGCTCATAGGAACATTAGGAAAATGTCTAACATTTAAACATGAACAGTAGCTAGACAGCTCAAATCACTGTTTTATTACTGTAGTAAGGAATATGCTCTTATATGTAATGTAGAGCCCGACTGATAAATGATTTTGAAGGCCGATACGGATACAAATATTTGTTGGTTTTTAAATACGATATTCTGATATATTGGCCG
>JBBPDB010000036.1:6568568-6593547 GCA_037974465.1 Brachypetersius altus | reverse complement strand
AACCTCGGGTTAATATTTACATTTTCTTTAAGGGTAATGTATTAAACTGAGTTCCAAATGAAATTAAAGTGATCTGGAAGAACATTTGGAGGCATATTTATGGTTTACACTATAAAAATAGGCATTTTAATTCAATAATGATAGCTAGACTTTTTTTTCATTTTAATTCATAGTCTTGTTTCTATTTGTAAAGTGCGTATCTGCGCTCAGAATTCAAATGGCAGAATTCAAATGAGCCATTTTAATCTAGATTAGTTAGATTAATCTAGATTTAAAAAAAAATAATCTATGCCCACCTCTAGTCTAAAGATATATGCAGGACACTAAAGTGTACTTATCTGAGGCAATTCACATCTGTGCTCATGTAAAGCATCAAGCTCTCTTCCTATGGCAC
Source organism: Brachypetersius altus (assembly GCA_037974465.1). NCBI lineage: Eukaryota > Metazoa > Chordata > Actinopteri > Characiformes > Alestidae > Brachypetersius > Brachypetersius altus. Next base: position 6,593,153 of record JBBPDB010000036.1, on the reverse strand, counting down.
CTACAGTCAGAAATGCTCAAATATCATTCAGCTGATCAAGGAAAAAAAGAGCATCAGAAAGCTGAAAATTAAATAAACATTGAGATTTTTATTAACATTATAATTGCCTATTTTGAAAAGCAACAGATACAGAGCTTCGGCAGTCGGCAATGAGCAGGTGGGAGGTACTTTGCAAAATCTCTTCAATTAAATTACGAAATAACTCACCGAGTCATTCCTGAGACGCCAACAGAAAAGAGAATGGCAAAAGAAATGGAGTCACATGCCCTGTGTAATATGGTGGCCAATTTCTGACACAAACATTTACTATTTCATTTTGTACACGGATTGCATCGATATAGTGACACAGATTTTTTTTTATTGTTTTTTTTCTAAACAAACAGCAGTTCTCATGTGACCTCCTGCCATCAAAGCAACAGAAACAGCCAGATGTATCAAAGATTCTCCATTAGATGTGTTTAAAATCACACACACACAAAAAAATCCAAATTGTCTTCTAAATAAAAGTTACAACACAAATTAGGGTCTCTCTAGCATGTATATATTGAACAATACTGTGAACAAAAAATAATTCCTAAACTTTGCAAGAGGGAAAAAAGAGAAATAAATAATAAAAAAAATTAAACGACAAGTACTGTATTAGGCTCTGCGCTAAGAGTTAGCAAACAGAGGCCAGACAGCATTTTCACACCTAATCACAATTTACATACTGGAAGTATCTTGGGCAATGTGCCTTTCTTTGTGTTTCCCTTTTAGAACATAGGATAGTACACCTAATGAGGGAAGAATGAAATGTCTGAGAGGGTTTTCAGGTATGCTTTCAAGGAATATTTGACCTCAAATGCTAACTCCACATCTACCAGCCAATTACAGGATTCGTTTGAACTGTGGGGCTTTTCACAGGTTTGCAAAAGCTGTGCTTCAGCACTCCAAAGCGCCTGCAAAATGATGGACCCCAAAAACACAAGCTATGCCTGTGAACTCCGTACAAAAACCGGCGTATTAAAAGCCGAGTTGGGGTCAGAAAGTGAAGGCCTGAGGACCGCTGACAGGTAACGTAATGAATCGCTTGCGATTCTTCAGCCCCGTACTCCAAAGCACATTTCATGCTTTCAGAAATCAATAACAAAGAACAAAATTTTAATCTAGCACTCAAAGAAATAAATAAAAGGGTATTAAAACACAGACGGAAAATAAAATGAAAATATACCGCATTCAGCATATAAAAGAGATCCAGCACAAAGTGAGGAGAGCGAGAGAGAGAGAGAGAGAGAGAGAGAGAGAGAACATTGTACATTGGCATGTTGAGAAAGTGGATAGTGAAAGCCAAGGAGCCAAGTCCAGAAAAGGTGCTGCATCAAAACAACATGACATTAACCTCCCACGGCAAACGCAAAGGCAACCATGGTGATTAAGAGAAGCTGATTAATGTGAGCTTTGAAAGACAACGAAAAAAAAAAGTTTGTAAAAGGGAAAAATGGGCATTCTACTTTATTTTCAGCATCGGCCTTTCAGTGGCTGCTCTAAGCTCTAGATCACTCTTAACCATGGCCTGGACATGGACCACACTTAAGCTGCTGCCTCCAATACATTCGACCAGAGAAAGAGAGAGAGAGCTTTCTTTGGGTCCAAATCTTAAAAATAATGCTGTCAAAAAGGCTCTTTTGGAGTGATACCATTGAATAACCACCTTAAAGAACCTTCTGAACTTCAGCTGTATCTATAGCATATGCTAGATTACCAGCGATAATACTTAAGTTTTCCCTAAAATGTGTAGAAGAACCATTGACTTGAATTCTCATTGAGTTTCGAGTCAATTGGTTTTCTGTCCTTGTACAAGGAAATGTACTTAAATGTCGTTTGTTTCTCTTACAGACTCAACAGATGAGCAAATTAGATTGAGTCTTCATTTCCATAGCTCCAAAAAACCCTTTTGGCACTGTTGTTTTTAATAGTGCATCAGCACTGCAACTGCAGTTCCTTAATATGCTGTTAATAAAGAGTCAGTGTTGACTGAAGGACTGGTCTCAATTAAATACTCAACTCTCTTCACAGAGGCCCCCACAGCGGTAATACATGTCCCGTGGTTCATATATACGTATGGATTGAGACATGACAGAGGAAAAGTACCATGTTCGCCAAAAGCCTCGCTGCCTGTTTTGTATTGTGTTGTACTGGGAATCCAGTAAAAGCCATTTTACTGACTCTACTCTGCAAATTTAAAGCTTGATTCATCTATCATTTCCCCCAGCATTAATGAGTCTTTTCCTATACAAGAGACTGATACATGGACTGACAGTGAGCTATTGATTTCTCAGAAAATACTGCTGTTAGCTTGACGCTACTAGATTCTTCATTATTCACTGTGACCAATAACACATCAAGGGTTTGTAATAAATGCGAAAATCCCCCCCCCAACCTACCTCCAACCCACACACTACCTCAATTTGCAGAATCTACTGTTATAATTTCATAACTGCCTCATAGGCATGTTTATCCACACATTTTTGTCCTGATTCACAGCTCACTCCAGCTAAGCTGTCCTTCGCTCAAGTGAAATGAAGCAATTTACAAGATCTGAAATAAAGCATGACGTCAAAAATGTTTTTTTTTCCTTTTGTTTTTTACCAAAATGTAGTACTTATACAGTATATACATACTTTATGCTCGGAACGAAAACAAAGATGTGGAGTGTTTGTTAAGAATCCTTGATGACCAAAAGCATTAAAAAAAAAAAAAATCATATATATATATTTTTTTTAATCGATGTCTAAATCGGCTAATATACAAACTGGATGGTAAGCAGGATTCCCAAAGTCTAACAACAATTTTCACTAGTTACTACATTTAGCAGATGTAATATAAAGCCTTATTAACAAGGGAGCCTATTCATTACAGAAATAAAAAAAGATAAAGAACAGAAAGAGACACAGACTACTTCAAAAACACTTCAACCATCCATCAAGGTTGTGAGAAGTACTGACCATAAGATATGTTTTACATTGTATTGGCTCATTTCATGAACTTCGAAATCGGTTCTAGTTGCTCGTTCTCTGTCGTCTGGTCACTTGTATCTTTGTGAATTCAAAGTTTGTGCTTCTACGTTTAGTCTAATATATATAAACAGAAAAAAACTAAAACAGGAAAAAAAACAACAATGGCACATAACACTTTTTATAACTGCCCCAGGACAATTACTTTTCATTATAAGTGTTACAATGCCTAATTGGTACTTCAAAGTTTATATAAAAAGGCTACTACAGTTTGTTATTCAACATTTAAATATTTCAACCAGACTGATGAGCAACCATTTTTTTCCCAGATGAACTTGAACACGCTGTAATTGAAATGTCTCTCACCTTCTAAAATACAGATTTTAGGGCACATGTGTATGTAAACGGCAGAAGGGGGTTCGATTATGTGTTTAAACACACAATAATAAGCACATTTTCATGGCAATGACCTGTACCTTGAGAGTTACAGTGCGGGAATATACAGACTACACAGGGACACGGTATGCCACACAGTGGGGACAGAAAGAAGGTAGTGATACAACTTTGCTCTACAAAATGATGTGCCTTAAAACTCCAAACCCCTGGCTTGCTTTACACTAGCTACGTTTTTGGTGTTCACATAAACTAAGACACATGGGGGGGGTTCTATGATCTCTCATATATTTCTGTAGACTCCTCACCAATATCTACATTTCAAGTACAAATACTGGTTTTCAATGACAGGTGTGAGTAATCAGCCTCGAGATGTGTGGAATGTTTACTTACGGAATGTGTTCTAATTACTGAACGGCTGTAGGTTAACGGGTTATAACCCACCGACTCTAGCAAATTATTTAATGTACATCTGTCATCATTATAGCCATGGAGTTGAAATGACCCACAGAGAGTAAAAACTAAACAAAGAAACTGAAAAAAATAAACACAGATATGATTTTAAAAAATGACACGGCTTCTGTCTTAATGCAACAAAGCATAAAAGGCTTGACCAAAAAAAAAGTAAGAAAGAAAAAAGAAGAAGGCATTTGACTGAAACAATGGATGTCTGTATATTTAGGCACTGTGAAGTGAAGTAGTGAGGGCGGTAGACGTCCACTGTCGAACTGGGTGTTTCGGGGCACGTTTCGTTTCGTGTGTATTTTACAGACACACTGTGAACAAACGAAGAAAACCAAACAAAAAATAAAGGCAAAAATCTTCAGCAGCTATGCTTGGGTGATTCGTAAAAAGTGGCAGGTGAAATTCGAAATGAGTCGATAGCAGAAAAAAAAATGGAAAAAAAGGAAACTCGACGGAGAGATGCAAAGGAAAAGTGTGAGGAACAGAGGATGGAAAGGAGTGAAGGAGAAGTTTCCACTGCTGCCAGACAAGGTTCCTACACGGAGCAGGGAAGAAGGGATCAGAGAGAGAACGAGAGAGAGAGAGAATGAGAGACAGAGAGAAGTGGAGTGCAGTCTAAATGAAGTATTCCTTCTTTTCTTCTGCGTGCGCATGGTTTCCGTCGGCGTTGATGATTGCTGTGTCTGCGTCCGGGGCATCGTCCGCTCCTTTAGCCTCGTTTGTCAAATACGTGCCTGTGACAGTCAAGGACAAAAGTGATACTGGTTGAAAGTAACACACCATCCTCCCACTCATCCTTCAGCTGAAGCTGACTGGTCTTACACAAACTGACAATTCTTATAGAAAGGCAAACAATGATATTCTTACAACAATAAATTCTAATATTTTCACTACCACCTTCTAACCACGTACACTCATCCAACCTTCAGTAACATAAAGCAAGTCTTGTTAAATCCAATATACACATTAATAATAACAAAATTATTAAATAATGGTGATGAAGAGAATCTAGTAATGTATAATCTATTTGCAATAATCTTTTTTTTCTTGCCTTATTGATAAGGTATTTTGATATTAATCATAGCTTTATTCTTTATGTGCTGCGTTTTAAAATAAACTGCAGCTCCTTTAATCTCTGGAGAATTTTCTTATTAATTTATGGGCTGTTACCTTGGAAAACCATGTAAAGGACTAGTGAAAGAGTTTATATATGTATCCGTAACCAAAACTGCATAAACAGACCGAAACCAAAAATAAAGGCTCTAATGATGCTCAAACAGCAGCAACACTGACATACTGCAGTCGTGATCAACTATGAAACATAGCCTAATTAAGCGTCATACTTTTTTCTCATCTCCAGTACCTTTCAAAGTGTTGCTCCTTTCCTACAGCATTGTAAGCAACTAATGCTTGTCTTGTTTATATGAATGATTGGTGATTAATCACCTGGTCAAATGAAAGTGTCTGAATTAACGATATATAGCATTATTATTGTTGAATAAAACAAAATAGTTCACTAATGAGAGAATAGAATCATTTATGGTCTTGGAGCCCCATCTGCACTAGACAATTTTCTGTTTTCCTCCGTTCACAGCGGCTGAGGAGCATGTCAGGACACCAATCAGAGGTGTTGGTTTAGATATATTTGGAATTTTAACTTTGGCAGTAAGAGTGTTACCTTTATGCCTGGCCAGATATCGGCCCAGTACGATGATTAAGCAGAGGGTAACGAAGACCACAACGGCCACAACGCCCCCAATCAGAGCATGATCTGGACCATGCTGCCCTAAAGCATTAGGATCTGGAGAGGGAGAGAGAGAGAGAGAGAGAGGGAGAGAGAGAGAGAGAGAGAAACCTTGTTATTTTTGTGAGTCCCTGCAGAGTACAATATCCTCCAATAACAATACAAGCCCAAATAGCAGTGAGAATATTCAAAGTGGGCATTTTATGGAGGAGAAATTGAAACACAAATAGCCAGGAAAAGTGAATTATTTAGAACCCCCAGGGAGCAAAGTTCTAAGCATACCAACAAGAATCTGGGAATAAATGCATGAATATTTTAGTAAGAGTATACAAAGGGGAAATACATCATATTTTTCATTCATTCAGGCTCATTCATATGAATGCACTGAAGACACAGTGCAAGGTATGGACTGTAGAAGTATTCCACTAGCAGTTGCGGGTGTGTGTGTGTGTGTGTGTGCCACTCCGGGCTGAATTAGCAGCTCAGGATCAGGAGTGATAGCTGTAGTCTGGAGTCACATAACCGCTTCATACTGGAACTGCTTCTTGCTTTTAGAACATGAGGTAAAAAGACATGAACAAAACTGGCAGGGCAAGGGACATTTTCATAACCAACCAATTTTGAGGTCATTACTCCTGACTAATAGAGCATATACACAAGCACATATGCACGCACCTAAATACATAATTTTTTACACTGTGGAGACTCCCGAAGCGAAACAAGACTTGCTGCTCACCTCCCCACACGCCTGACTGAGTCAAAAACAGTCTGAACGCCCACAAAGCCTTTCTAAGTGAGCAGCAAAATAGTAATGTTCTCAACTAACATGAAAACCATCCACTGACATTAGTCTTTTGCTTGCACACAGAATAAAATAGGTGTAAAAAGTTTCTGCTCAGTGGTCCATGAACAGTAGTGAGGGTGGCGAATGAAGGCTGGTTATGAGGCAGCTGATTATCACAGTGGGGTGTTATTAAGAACACATGCAATTTTGAAAATTCACTGACATAGCTCTGTTAGTCCTGTTCTCTCTCTCTATAATTTTTTTCTCTACTATCTATTCTCCTACACTGATAAGGGAAATGGTGTGTATAGCATGCATAACCGTTGCTGTAAGAAAACCTTGTATTTCCAAAACAGACACCATGAAAGAAGAAAAACGAAACATTAGAAGACAACAAAAAAGAAAAAGAAGAAAAAACTAAACATCAGCATCACCGACTGTAGTGTAATGTTACATTTTTTATTTTATTTTACGCGAGCTCTACTTATGGCAATATATGTGGTTTTTAGGCACAATAAACCATCATAAATAGTTTAAATTACCATTATCCAACCTCTGTTCCACAGATTTTGTTACTGAGTCTTTAAGACAAATAACCTCAGTTGTGAATGGCTGCCATGAGTCGTGTCTCATTCAAACAGCAGTCCGGGCTGAAAACTGCTTATAACTTCAGTGTGAATGAGAGGAGCTAAACTGTTGTGGGCCGTACAGGCAGAAACATGGAAATGCTTTGGACATTACAAAAACAATACATTCAGAACAGGTTACATTTGGATTTTATGTTTGAATGTAGAGATAACAATATGCTGAACAAAAACTAAGATTTCTGTTTTACGTACAGCCTGATCCAGTAAACCACCATCTCTGTATCTACATAGTGGGCTTTATGTCTCTGCAAAGGCACTCATGGCAGCTTTTAAGTCCTTCCCACTTCCTCATGCTAAACAGTGATATCTCAATAGTGACAGAGAGGGGGCCAGTCACCCAGAGCATGTGCTTCAGGGTTTGTCATAATTGGATATCTCCAGCCCTTGCTATATTTATATCAGTGGCCAATGAGGCCCCTGCGATGAGAGCCTTCCCAGGGCAAGTCTATTGACATGGCAAACTCTTTGTAGAGCCCGGCAGATGATAACGATATAAAAGCTAATTCCTACAGCCAGAAAGATTGATATAGGGAAGCGCGGGGCATTTCATTACGTCCTGCTCTGTTCAGGGGAATGGCCTGCTACAGTGGGAAATGTGCTAGTTTAATATATGAGCCCTCTACCCAGTCTGTGTGTGTCTGACTGGTTAAACTAATCAGAACTCCCCTCCGTGTCTGGGTGGTGATTTTGGCTTAGCCATGAGGCGTTTGAGGTAGCGATGCATCCCTCTTTCTCCAGAACACATTATCTTTTAATAAGGCCTGCGACGGCCCTCTCTGTGTGATTTAATATTGGAGTGCTGCATGCAAATTCCTCCTTTAATATTTATAATGCTATTCTCAGTCCCTATCGTGCAACTCCCACATATTTAACAAATTGAACGGGTTCAAACTGTGGCAAAATGATGGCAACAGCGTGCCTGCGGCATGGCCTGATGGAGGTTTAGAACCAAGCCCCAGAGCCTCACTCCTCTAAGCTCATGGGCCTTGAAGATAGAGGCTCTGGAAGCACACAACATGTAATGTGGTTTTTAAAGCCCCATATTTTTTCTTGTGTTTTAATTTTTCTTTGAAGTCCACCAAAACCAGTCAGAGCTCATCTTTATGAGACCATTTTCCAACCTCCCTTTATCCCTTTGAAATAAAAAGACCTTCATATAAGACCTGTGGATCCCTTTTTAAATGCCTGATTCTAAAAGCAGTAAAGGTTGAGCTGGACAGAACAAAATATAAAGTCTGGACTTAAATCTGTAGGGAAATTGGAATCAGCAATTTCTTTCAGTTTCTTTCATGTCTTGTTTAAAAGATGGCAGTGATAAATTTGCTTCCCGAATGCATTTGTTAATACTTCCACTCCAGTAACTCTGCCACAGACCGTTTCCTTATCACAGCAATGTGAAGGGGAATATTAAACTGTTGTAGGCCACTGTATCACTGTCCTAGCAAAACAATTTCCATTTTCCCCCCATTTTTGTTTTTCTACATCATTTGACCACAGAAGCCGTAATGTAATGTATTGTATGAGACTTTTATGATAAATGAAGCTATAAAATGTTCCCAAATTACTACTTTTTTCCAGACAGAGATGATATGTAAATGTGTTTCATATTTAGCCACAATAATGTAAATAAAGTCACATGTGATGTTACATTTATATTGAATTCAAAACCGACTGGTTTGTTTTTGCTTAGTTTCCATATAAGGACTGTGTGGATTGGAAGTTGAATGGTGTCTTCTGAAATTGTAACACAAAAGTCAGTGTTTCTAGGACAAAGGCCTTTTAGTGTTTGTATTACATCATCCCTGTAGTTTTATATAAAACTATATAAAACTATGTAGCTTATGTTTCAATGATTTTGACCTTTGAATTTTTTATTAAATTATCATTGTTGTTTTCTTTAATAAAAAAAGCTAAGACAATTTGGTTCTCCCCGATATTGGCTCTACTAAGTAAACTTTAATATCAAAAAGGTAGGAACAGTAGGTAGGGCCCTTTAATATTTCAAGCTGCATTTTATGAGGAAAGAGAGATAAAGTTCAGGAGCAAACACACTTTTCTCCCAAAACGAATAGATCTAGGTGTGACCAAAGGCCATGCCGGCTTTTCACGTTCTCCTTTGGAGGAGATTTCAAGGTAGCATGAATATTAATTCCACATTTGAGGTCAGCCCCTCTGGAGCTGGGCTTGTGTCTAGGATTACTGTTGCAGTAATCTTTAAGGCATTTGAATGAGCGCTCTTAAGAGCTGCCGGTGAGAAACGTATGAACACGCAGAAGTGTCGCGCATGTGAATGCTCCGCTGCCCTTCTTTCCTTAGGTGAGCTATCGAGTGGCTCTGAAGGGAAAGTGCTGAGCTGCGACAGCTTCACCTTCAGAGCACAATAAAATTCTCTCCATTAACATTCAGCAGGGGACACTCTCAGTCTCCCTCCGATGAGCACACGGACTCCTATACACCTTCTGATTCAGGTGACCAATGATGTGTTACCTGATTCAAGGGTATAGGGGAAGACGGTTGGCTAACCATAAGAATTACGAGAAACGTCTAGTCAAAACACCATCCTCGCTTTTTAAAAGTCAAAGAAAATTGAAAAAATAAATGAATAAAAAAATGAAACGTAATGTTCCCAGTGTACTTATGTGAAATATTGCATGCCCTGTTTGATAAATACTTGATAAAGAAACAAATTACAGTGTAATTGACAAACGCACCGGAATGGAAAGGCCAACTTATTAACTGTGTTATGAGTTTAAGTACGAGCTCATTTGGATTTAATTATGAACTAAGCTGGACATTAAGCTTCTCTTTGCAGGGACATATAAATCCATATTGCTGCATTCTGTATATTACTAGTCTCAAAGCCCTCGGCATCTAATGCAATGGTCTCCTACACTGCTTTAAAAAACACTCTATTTACAGTGCAACGAAGGACTCAACACTTGGGTATATTGTGATGCACTGTGCAGTTTGGAGGTAAGCTTATATTTCTGCACTCCAGATTAACCGCTAAAGGTCAAGGTTATTTTTATGGCTGCAGAAGATACACAAGGAATCCATGAAGTTAAGCAACAAGAAATCAAAGACTTTTTTTTCCTGAGGTCCATTACTCAGATTTCCCCTGGAATGGCCGTGTGAAGCAGGCCTTTAACTTCAGATCAATAAAGAACTGCAGGCCTCTTAGTGTGCTTTAGTGCTCCTCTCATCCACCTGTCATGTGCTTTTGGCTTCCCTGGCAGTTTTCCCAGCATATAGATATTACACAACAGCGCCGAGAGTGTATGAGCTTGCTACCTCAGGCTTTTGGGTTTCAGGTACACGCTCCACATGCCACACCTAGTTGCTGCTGTGCCCACAATGTTACACTATTAAACATAACGCTGCCAAACAGCTTCTTAGGAGTGATGCTATACAAGTATCACTTTCGCTTCCCTAAAGAACCTTTTAGTGGATGTTTTTTTAGAGCTCTTTCACAGCAGACACAAAATTTGATTCCTGCCTGTTTTGGACGTCCCGAGTGCAACTATGTATATTGTCTGGAATATACTTTGATGGACAGGAACTAGGTGAGCAAGCAAGACATTTATAAAAGCACAGAGTGCCAATCTAATAACACTAGGTTCATGAAACACATCTGAGAGAATTTACTAGAATGTCATAAATGAACAAAAAATATGTATTTTCCTTGCTATTTTTAAATACATTTGAAACAGTTTCAAAATGTTACACATCACTTTGTGGTCCATACAACTCGAAAATATTATGTAAGATACAAAATTGCCTGTTTGTACGTAAGCAGATGTATGTACTGTCACAAAAATCAGTGCATTTACAGAAAAATCAGTACTTGCGTGTACTTATTCTGGAGCAGTTTAGCCATGTCCTTTCACATTTAAGCTGTAAGAAGCGTTTCAACCTTGACTGCTTTTTTGAGTCTAAGACAGGATGGAAAGTCAGAATAAAACTATCATAACATTTTCATACTTAAAACACAGTGACAAAAACAGCTATTTAAGTCTGAGGGATAAAGGGGTTGCAAAATGATTGTGTGAAAAGAATCCCGGCTGTTTTCAAAACAGTAAACCACAGACACATCTTAAAGAGTGAACACAAAATTCAAGAAAATCATCCATTACATAAATTACTGCAAGTAATTCCTTATGGTATTAACATGTACGTTAAAAAAGATCCATTTACAAATTAATTTGTGTAAAGGAAAATCAGGACTGGGCTGAAGAAAGCAACCATAGTGCACTGATTGGGTAGTTCAATACATCAATTATGCCCAGCTTTCTGCTGAAATGTTGGTAATTTGTATCTAATGGGAAAAGCTGAGGGGTTGCCAAGTTGGAAAAAGGCCTGGGAGAAGCTATTGGTATGCCATCAGACTCTTGCATGAGCTGTCAGAAGGGACCTCACATCCAAAAGAGTTCACATTCATATACTCTTCGTTCATATGTCACTATTATAATAGAGAGAAAGAAAGAAAGACAGGAAACAATTTATTTAGTCAGGGCTGAACTGTACACCGGCAGTGGGTTTATTTACATGTCAGAGCCTCTCTAGAGCTAGTTTTAGACCAAATGTGTGCGCAAGGGACCAGGCTGGTGGTCCGAGAGGTTTAATTAGACTTCCAAAACAAATTACAGACTTTAATTGTGTCTGGAAAAAAAAACGTGTGCATGGTTGGTTGAGAAGCTAAATAATTAACCTAAATATAAAAAAAGCAAATGTAGGTGGTGACCGCCAAGTGGGACAAGCAGGATGTGTCACGTAACTACAGTGTTATCTATCACTAATGTTTGTATGTTGGGTTTATGTATAAAAATGCCCATCTGCTCTGTACCCCTTAGAATTAAACAGGCTGCTATTGTGTCTTTAAGACGCGGACATAAACAGGCTGTTACTGTGCCTTTTTTGATATATATAAATTATGTCTGATCTGATTGGCTGCCCTGCATTGTGCTCTATTTAAAAAGCAGTCAGGGCCAAATTGCTCCTGATAACATTGCATGATGACACACTGCAGTTTAAATCATTGTAGGATGAACAGGCAGCAACAAGAGCCAAGATAAGTCGAGAAATGTCCAGAGACATCATCACTGTCTAAATGATGCTGTCAATTTCTAAACGAGATCAGGCACTGTAAAATGAACAGAGCAGAAGGGTTCATTCCAGAGAATTACTTAAAGTGTCTCTTACTATTAAAACATAATGAATGGAGGGACTATTATTCGTATTTCATACGCGCCTGCAGAATCTAATGATTTTTCTTTTTTGTCCTTTGCCTTATTTTAAATTGTTACTATAATTCTTGCAGTGATGTGACTTAATGTGATAGATCATCAATAACGATGCTGCCTGACTCGGCAAGGGCCTTTGCAGGCATTTAAAATCCTCTGCTGCTCTGGAATTGTTGGAATAGAGGGCAGAGAAGGCACTCAGCATGTCTGTCCCAATATTTAACCTGGCCAGGAGAAGACAGTGCAACAAACTTTGCCTCCACCACTTTTTTTTTATTTTGGCGGAACCTCAGAGGGGCCGTATTTTTTCCTCATCGCAGCACTTTCTTCTCCCTTTCTACTGGAAAACTGGAGCCGAATCAATACTGCTGCAAATACACTGTTAAGAATCCTTAAATCTTAGCTGAAGATAAAATTACATTACATTTTCCTAGAGTTCCCCGACCACTTCGAATTCCGCTGGGAATCTTCATGCTTTGACCCAAATCTATACAATGAAAGGCAGCTATGTCGCAGATAACTAACCTATATTCACAGAACATTGTGCACTGGAGCTTTGTAAAGCAGCCCAGTGCAGGCCCATGCATATGTAAAATGCTCACCTGAACTCCAGAGATAGCTCAGAAAAGGAGAATGAGGGCGGCAGGCAACATGTAAACCCCCCCACTGGATCAACAAAGCCCTAATTGGATCAACAAAACTCTCCCATTGTGCCAGCTGCCCAGGAGCAAAGCGCTGGAACTTGCAAAATGGCACTGGGAGGATTCTTCATTTGTTCGTGTCTCGCTGGGACCAGAGCCCATGAACAAGGCCGCGTCCAACCCACAGCTGTCGGCCCGTGTTTGCCTATTACACCCCCGTGGAGTGGCCATGCTGTGCGCGCTGGATGTCTGCTCAATGCATGAAGATACATGTTTCTGAATAGCCCACAAGTGCCCTATTCTGAGACTGGACACTGACCATCTTAAGCCTGTAATCAGTGTAATTAAAGTGTTGTGCTGTGTTAGAATGGTCTTTTCACTGTAATTTATGCTCTGTGAATATGTTAAAACTACCAGTACTGCAGTTTCACAAGTTCTCCCACAGTTACGCCTTCCATTAAAATAATTCATGGCATTATTTTAGAAATGAGGCCAAGTCTGACAACTTGCAAAAGTTTTTGTGCCAATTTAACAGCTCCCCCAAATTTCTGTTTTGTTTTCCACCCATATTTTCTGTCCTATTATCCCAGTCCTTGGTTAATGAACTCAAATTGAACTCTTTCTGAACGAGATGGATTCACGCATTTTTTTCTGCCCATCCCGAGACAAAAAGGCATGGCCAATTGCTGCGTGTGTGGAAGTGTCTCAGCGGGATGATAACAACTCAGGGGTTCGAGAAGGGGCGGACATGCACACTGATTATGAAAAGTGAGCTGTAAATATTTAAAAAATTCTCCCAAGTCCAAGTACTTTATTCAACCTTTCAGCTTCATAAGGTCACGGCTAATTTGCAAGCCATAAAAATGCACTTGGCAGATTTAACGGGGATGGGAGCCACTCTGATGACATCGTCTGGGCCCCGCGTTTCTGTGGGGAAGAGTTATTATGCTCATTAAGTCCTGGCTGCCCGCTGCTGAAATCCCACCATTGATCGCAGGCACCGAAATGGGTGGCTAATGCATCAGAGGAAATAAGTGCTGTTAACACTCCAGACCTTCCATGATACGCAGGCCATGAAGAGCCGTTCTGCAATGCAGGCCAGCGAGTAGCAGACCTAAGGAAAAAAAACTCTAATTCATGTTTGAGAAAGGTTGTCTTTATGCACACTTCAGCCCTTGCTTAATTTGACAGCAGCACAGAGAAAGAGGTGAAAGACAACTGATGTAACATCAGATGCTGCAAGTAATTCCTTATGGTATGTATTCTTGCTGTCTGATGTGGGTTTCAGAGTTTCAGGGTTTTCTGGATGCTGCTCCACACGTGCAGAGCCTTCTGGGAAGGACAATTCATAGGTAGACTTTCAAACAATCTCATACAAAGCCCAGAAGAAAAAACATACAATGTCTGTTCTACATAGTAAATCGCATCAATTAAACAGTGATAAGGCCTAAAGAAGAAAGAAACAAAAGAGAGCTAGACATCTGGGGGTTTGGGTATTCTGCACATCGTTGACAAGTGCAGTCACATCACAGGCATATGAGGCTCATATGAGACCACGAGGCAAATCTGAGAGTTGAGATATGCTCTTAATAAACGTTTCCAAAAAATGGTGTTTTGGAGTGAGACCACATAACAGTGAATCCTGTATCATGCCTCACCTTACACATGTTTGTGCTCTCCCTTCTTCAACACTGCTGCTCCAACTAATCAGCTCATTAAGTTGGGAGTGTTAAAGCAGGTACTCCAGAACCAGGGCTGGGAACCTGAGCCTTAGAGGAACCTCTCTGAGTTCCCTAAAGAACCATGGCTGTTTAAAAGCTTGACTGAAATCACAAAATTGAGAGGTTCTTCGGGGCATTAGGAATGGTTATTCCATGGCTTTGCTCCAAATAATCTTTAGAGAATCTTTTGGCATCTTTAGAGCAGGGCAGTTCCTGTAGAGCTGAGTGGGACGGGGGACAGAGCCAAGCCTAATCAGTGCTCAGACACACTCTCGTTCCCTCGGGAGGCTATCAGGAACATCACACTACAGTTTCTTCAGGAAGAAAAGTAAATGATTTGGTATGCTAATTAAGTGGCACAAAATGGTTGATTACGCACATGAACAAAAGAAGACTCATTAATGAAATTAGAAGCGAGAGCCTGGATTAGCCATGTGACAGGTCCACAGGACAAGAACATCACAGGTACCAATGATGGGTGAAGAGGATTCTTGAGGTTCAGGGATATTAAGGGAGTTTAAGTGTTACAGGGGAGGACATTATGAGTCAATATGAGTCAATGGCTTTGCTATCAGTTAGCATGAACAGTTAGCTGATCCTCAAGCCACACCTTAGCCAACACTCTGTCTACACCAAGCCAAGTAGCTCCATTTATGTATCTTATATCAAAGCAGGACTTTTGAGAGCTAAACTTTAATGCCTGGCTTTAATATATATATATATATATATACGTGTGTGTGTGTGTGTGTGTGTGTGTGTATATGTATTTCATACTAGTACTCTGTTCCTCAAACCCAGCTTGCAATGGCTAAAGACGGAGTAATATTGACTTGAGAACTGGTTTAAAGACCTCCAACTTAATTAAATGATGTGAATAAAGATATGAAATGTTCCATCCAGAAACTTGCTGAGTTAGCTTTGGTGGTGAGAGGAAACAAGATATCTGATAACTTCATGATCCTCTGTTCTTATCAATATTGTAAGGAAATCTGAGTTGCTGCGTTTTTCTACAATATACAATCTCATATTAAATCCCTCTGAAAAACCTTTGGATCTCAAAATCTTAATTATGCTGAAACACTAAAATAAGCAATGCAAGTTTCCTTTAAGGGTACTGGAAATGTGACGGATGCAGTTCAGTGAGAGAGAAAGAGAGGCCATTCAGGGAGAAGGAGGAGGAGTCATGGCAAGGACAGTAGGAGTGAAAGTGAGAGTATGATCTCTGTGTACGGAAGAGGAGGACGAGGAAGAGGGGGAGTGGGGTTACTGTACCTCTCTGACCGGTCACTGCAGGATCGGAGAGCTTGGAGTCTAGGGGGTCAGTGGTGTCTGGGAGGGTGGCTACAGGGGGAGGTGTTGTGGATGGAGAGGGCGTGGTAGGGGCGTCTGGTCAATGGCACACATCAGACAAACAAACAAACACGGACGCATACAGACAAAACAACAAGGGCAAAAAAAATAAACGCATCAAGATAACAATGAAACATACACAACATATATCATCACTGTCACACCAAAACCTTTGATATATATATATATATATATATTTTTTTTTATACTTAACACCTTCTGGAAATACTAGGTGCCCTTTAATAAGAGCGAATATTTTGTGATGAATAAACCAATAGAAATGGGCCAAAATGGCTTCTAATATATATCAAATATCATTAAGGTAAAGCTACTGTTTCAGAGATATGTGGTTTTGTCTTGATGGTGATGATACAGTTCCTCTTGAATACACAACACACATTAAAATGAAATGGGATTAATGTAAAATACTAAACATAAATAAATCATGATTACCATGCTAATTATTAAGTGTCCCATTATGTTAATGCAACACACTTCAGGACTGTGGAATATGTAAAGTGAACACCATGTAGAAATGTTACAGTAAATATCTATCTAGAGTCCTGATGTCTAGATAGTATGCGCTGGAAAAGGCCTTCAGGCAAGCACAATATGGTTATTATGGATCATCAGGTTTAAATTAATTAATGACTCAAATAGATGTGCAGGTACTTTTATACCTGAGTAAAAGTACAAATGTGGTACATCTAAGAACATTCAGCATTTATCAGCACCAGAACTGGTTTGTTATTCTTCTCTTTTTGATACTTTTGGTTTATAATGAAATAATAACCCCAAATGTCAGTGCTGTGATCAAACACAAAGCAGCATATATGAGCATAAAAAACTAAATTAAACAAATATCCAAATAGTCCTTTCTCCATAAATATACATTTGGTAAAAATGGGTGAAGTCAGGATAATGTGGATAAAATCAATCTCACACTACAAATATGAAGATAAAAAAAACACATGCAGATTTAATTGAAGTAAATTTAGCAATTCTTTTCTAAAATAACAATAAGGACACAGTGTCATTGATTCACAGCACCAAAAGGTTAATAGCACCTCCTTGTGGAGAAAGGTCAGCCTGCATAATCTGAGTGAGTTACAAGCCAGGTTTATGTGGTGCTTCACATCAAAATATCCTTGTAAATATATTTTTCAATTAGTATAATTAAGGAACTGGCCATACTTACATAGAAACAAAAGTATTATGATAAGAAACTACAAACAAATCAAAATGATCTTTATATACTCTGAGCTAAGTATCTGCAACCAGTTACCCATCTCTTGACAGCAGTGAAAGCAGGCCAATGTGAGTCTGTGCCCCATCTGTTACCTGCCATTTGAAAATTCATGAGGCTAGTCAAAGCAAAGTTCATGCCAATCAGCCTTAACCGAACATTGCCACACGCTCGAACTGAGCTATTCAGGCTTTTTAAAATGGCAGGTCACATTCAAGCTTTTCTTTAATCCCGAATCCACCTCAGCAGCCTGTCTAAGCTGGGCCCGTGATCATTAGAAATGCATAAAGTGTGTTTAGCCCCACGATAAAGGCTGAGGAGTAAAGTTGGTTTGAGACTGATAAGGTGAATCAGTGGGCTGCTCTCTCTCTAATGAGCTCAAAGGCACGCGCCCCATGCTCAGCAAAACACCCCTGACACTTCTCACATAGCACCGCCTTTGCTGAAGTGAACACAGGAAGGTAATAAGTGCAATGTATCTGCTTTTATCCCCAAATGGGACATTTAAGATGAACAGAATAGGTTTACTGTGCTTTCATTATGATGCACTAGTAATTAGGAATAAAGAATGATTATTACTGAAGACAGGAGTATAACCACTTTCATTATTGACTTTAGTAGTCACTGACCCGGGGGAAAGAAGAGTATTCCTTGAAGTCATTATTGGAATTTTGCTTTGGATAACAAAATAGCTCATTTACAGCCTGGCTACGCTTTTCATGGTAAATGTTTCAGTGGTACAACAGTAAATAAGTACTTTTTGCTTTGCAAAGTAGACGGAGCACTGAAACGCACTGGAGCATTTTATGGCCTAGGTTTAACAATGTACGCAATGCAAACATATTACTGACTGCCCTTCACATGTGTTGCTTTTGCTTAAAACGTTTGGTGACTACCAGTGTTTACTACTGCTATCAGAGGTGTGTAAAATAGCATAAACCCATACTGAGGTCAAATAAATTCCGCTTTGGTGAAATAATGACTTGAGTGAAAAGTAAAAGTGTCTTTTCAAAAACTAAAGAACTAAAAGCTGAATAATGTAAAAGCTGAAGCTAAACGTCATAGGCCTGGCATCTATCAGTATCCAAAATGAAATTGTTGAGGTGCTATTCTTTTTTCGACACTCCTTTGGCCTAAAATTTATATGAATTGTTCCATAATTAAATGGCAAGGTGTCACCAACTGTAAGGCAGTATAGATACAACAAAAAACTTAAATTTCAACCATATTTAAATGTATTAAATGAGTAAAATAAAAAAAATAACCTTTAGAACATTCAACATCAACGTTACAATAATCTGACTTTAAAAAATTGACTTAAATCTGCATATAAGTAACAGAGCAGAATATAATAGTTACTACCCACTTCTGATCGTTACGCATTTTGGACATTCAGCTTTTCTCACCATTAGAACAGGCTGGTTATTCTGTTCTTGGTTTTCTTTTTCTCTGTACTTCTGGTCTAAAGTAACACAATATGCTTAAAAGTCAGTGGTGTGGAAAAGTACGTATGCTGTCACCTGTAGAACAAATATAGAACTAAAAATATGAATAAGTAACTATATGTTCAGGATTAAAAACTGAAGAAAAAGAGCCTGAACAATCAATGAAATAAATGGGCCTAATAATAATAAAAAAATGCTAACATTATGTGTCATTATGAAGGCTGGGAGCTTTTGTACAGTACTGGTCTGTCTTTGATGACAGTGGGGAACGTGTTGTGCTAGTTGAAAGGACAGTAATGGATCTAGACAAGGTGCTCTATATTTGTGACACCCAATTAGCTTATTATTCCTGCAGGAAGTTGTCAGGTTTGTAGCGTCAACATCATTAAAGGCTTAGGTTATCCATGTCCTTGCAGTGGCCTGACATTTCGATGGGGCTTGAGCACAGACCTCTACACTGTACTCCGCATGCTCATTAAATCTCCCTCAGAACCTCTCAGAGAGAGGAAGAAAAAGAGCAGGACAGCAAGTGTGGGAGTTGAAACAGTTCCAGAAAGCCAAGCTGCTCTCCAGCCAGCAGGCTTGAGGGTGTGTGGAGCGGTGGAGGCAGCAGCAGCAGGGATGGAGAAGCGTTTTTCTGCCGTTTCCACTTTCTGCTGCTGGCCATTGCTATACAGCTGCTTGTGCTGATAGAGACGGCAGATGTGGCTGCACACGGCTGGCAGACTGCTAGAGCATTCACACCACAGTGTCAGTGCTGGGGAAGCCGTTCTGCTGCATTTGCACAAACGCAAGAGGAAATCCTGGAACTTCTTGTCCTTTAAAAGAACCATCGGTGGCACAGCCGTATTCCAAGCAGACGGGTCAAAATTTTGAGAAAAGTCTTAAAAAGAAAGGTTCCTAAAATAGGATTGGATGTCTGACTCATTACATGTCAAAGTTTCTCTGAACTCCTTCTTTTCATCTCATTTTATTTACAGAAATTCTGCATATATAAATGGTTAAGATTACCATACAGTGGTTTAGTGTAATGTATGTGGGGATAGGATGTTCAGAGACTTAAATGCTAGTTTAGGTGTAAGCTATTGGCCTAAATTTTAAATGTAAAATGCATTTGTGACAGAGAGGCACATACAAGGTGTTGTAAGGCATCTACATGAAATCTCACAAACTTGTATCCAGGTAGTGTTAACATTAACATTATATCTAAAAATTCTTTTTGTACAGCAAATAAAATTTCTGATTGTGTTGCAGACTTTGTGACCATTTGTTCTGAGCACTGCATGACTTCCATTAGATGTTAATAACTACGTTGTGCTGAATTTCTTAAAATTTTAAAGGACGTCCATTGGTGGTTTGGTACATCAAGAGACGATGGCATCACTCCAAAGAGTATAACATTGGAAGTTGCAAAAGTCAATTTCTGAAGAAACCAGATTTTAGATTAAAACTTTTTATTTTAATAATTTATTAATAAACATGTGATGGTGGGCTTTTAGGAGGTTATACTAGTTTCTGATCAAAAAGTCTCAGCTTTCATATGATGTCAGTATTACAGTGAATAATAATAATAATAATAATAATAATAATAATAATTTGCTCACAAATGGGAGATTAAGGTACAGAAACAAATGAAGTATACATAACAATTCTCTCTTTCTCTTTCTCATTTTTTCACCTGATGAACAACAGCGGGACTGCTAAAGGTAGAAAGAGGCAAAAATATCTCAGTATCGGCCAATCGGTAGAGGCATTTTACTGCTGTTACACGTCACTGGTGTCTGATATGCGCTTGTATGTGGGCGTGTATCTGTTTGTGTAGATACATTATCACTCCTGGCTGAGAAAAAAATTGTTAATGTTGACTTTTGTCTGAAAAAAAAAATCAATTTACGTGAACATTGTCGAACTTGGAACCTTTTTTCAAAAACAAGGCAATTAATTTAAACAGATCACTTGCAATATTTGGAGCACAAAAACAATACTGGCATCAATAGAAAGCTGTGACTTTACTGTTTTACAGTAACGATTACTCTCAGAACCACACTTTATAGCAATGGATCTGGTTCAAAGTGACAGTAACTGATGCAGCAGATTACATCTGGTATCATATCTTATTTAGAAAGATCATTATAGGATGGTGTCCAAGTGGCAAGCATATTCCTATGAAGAGCTTTTTAAAGCACACCCAGTATGTGCAAAATATGACCTCTCCTCAGCCACTGATCTGCAGTCTCTCTCACTGCATGGGTCTGGAGTGGTCATCAATATTTGGAAAAGTTTTAATGGGTTTTTCAGAGCGGTGGTCTCTCTCTAAACTTTTTTTGGAATTGGCTTAAATTCAGGTTCCATGGGCCAAGTGAAGGTCACTTAACTATCGATTCCGAAAGGGAAAATGATTAAATCTCAAAGAGATACTGACGGGAGCGTTACTGGCGTATTTGCTTTACAGACTGCGAGTGGAGCTTTTAAAAGGGTGGAACAATATAGCAGCAGGTGCCAACAGGGTGAAAACACCCATTACCAGGACATCAGACAGGTGCTTTTTAAGGTGCTCACACTCTGTTGGCCATGTTAAGGTTCCCGCTGCAGGACTTACCATATACAAACAGCACATATTCAGCGTGGTTGGTGCCCAGGTGATTGCTGGCCTCGCAGCGGTAGGTGCCATTGTCTGTCTTGTTTAAGGACGTGAAGGTGAGATCTCTGCCCTCCACGATCATGCGGTCCAGGTCTGGCAGTTCACCTCCATCTTTCGTCCATAGCACAGGGTCTGGCCTGAAACACATTTCAAATATATATATATATATATATGCACAAAAGGAAGTTTAGATGAAACCAAGTACCAAGAAAAACTGCTAATTTCCAAGGTAGGGTATCATCTGAAATCTGAATATTTATTCTGAATATTTATTATGTGTGTGTGTGTTTTTAAAAGTTGCCCCCTAATATAATGGCTTGGACAGCCGGGTTCGCTCCTAAATGCTTTGCGTTGAGGTGATATTTATCACCTAATACAAAAATTCCTTATTGCATGAATTGCAGATAACGAGACTCCAATCAACCGCTCCTATCAACTTTCCACTCACTGGGCCAAGCAGTTCTTGTCTTCATTTTACAAAGTGCCTGTGGCAGGAACTGTTATTAACTGATGAAAATTAATGTGTTAATTTGATACCCCTAATATATATATATATATATATGTCCATCATTGTATACCTTTGTCTTACTTTTTATATATAAAATATAAAGTAAGATATATATATATATATACACACACACACATTTATGGCATTTATATATATATATATATATATATATATATATATATACACACACACATATATACACACATCTAGATACATACACACACACACACATATATATATATATATATAAATCCTGTCAATTCCAAATATTCAAATATTCCAATAGTGATGAAATCAGATTCAGAATAATAATAATAATAGAGAGGCAACCATGCAAAACCAAACTGGTGTGAAAGACGACAGACGCCCGGTCAGAGGTACACTGAAGCTTTTATTTGTAAGGCACCGTAAATACTTCCTTACTGCAGAATCTCATTCACAAAGAGTTAAGTGTAGTAGACAGGTTTTTTTTTTCCTCCACATTTTTTCATCTTTAAACGAAGCTGTAATATTGATTTTCAGAACACAAATGAAAATACACTTTCTGCCAAGTTTACACTGAAGAAGTTTACATACATCACAAAATGAGGAAAAAAGAACTGTTACAAAGCTTTAAAGAAAAGAAGAGAAAAAAAAAAAAAGACATTCTGACCATTTTGATGGAAGGAGGGAGGGACTAGGATCCGGAGGAAGGCGGGGTTATGCAAATTGACAGTTTTCTCCTTTACAGTAAATGCCTGATTTAAAAAGCAAAGGCCAACTGCACAGCTGATGGGAAAGCAACGATTGGCACAGTTCTTACATCAACTCCTGGATAGCAGACAGTGCATCCGGTCACTGCTCGACCTCGAAGCAGTTTTAGGTTAAAGGATAAGTCCATCTTAAAGGAATGTTAAAGAAATAACCCACATGTTTTTGACTGGCACACCTGTAGAATACGGTCAGTTACCACAAACAGTCATTACGACTCCTTTCTGTTCTCAGAGAAGATCAAAAAACCCATTCATGCGGCACCTCCTTGTAATGGATGCCAATGGGCGGTTGCTGAATTGTCAGTAAACACTGATATAAAGGTCATGGATTCTTCGGTTAAAAGTTACCAAGTAAAATAATTAAAAGAACATCTTGCCAATTACTACAAAACAAAACCTTTTTGGAGACACGGGTCGTCATTTTTGGTCAATTTTATACAAACAATTTATCAGTTGGGCTCACAATTGGTAGAATTTGTAGGGCTCACATGATATAATCATATACGTTTACTAGGGGTGTAACGGTACACAGATGTCACGGTTCGGTACGTACCTCGGTTTTGGGGTCACGGTTCGGTACGGTTCACGATACAGCAAAGTTAAGCAACAAAAAGTTCTAAAGAATGAGGCTTGGTTTGTTTTAAACAAACAGCAGTGTATTAACCAGTAAACACACACTCTTGCTTATGTTTTCATGTATGTGTAAGGCAGCAGAAGTGTTACGCCAGTAGGGGGCACTATCGCACCACACTACGACACAGGTTTATGATTTACTTGCACTTTGGTCCCTCTGAGATTCCGTATTACTTCAGTCATGTCTTCTCCGTCGTACCGTGTATTCTCCGAAAGACATCTTGTACATATATACATGTACCGTTACAGCCCTAGTTTTAATATTTACGCTCACTTGAACGTGTTGGTAATTAAAATACTGCAGTCTTGTAGGAACCTCAGGGTCACAGTTTTAATGTCATTTTCACAGCAGTGAAATTCTCCATCTGACCATAAAAGTAGTGTCAGAAGAGTGTGTGAGTGTGAGATCACTGATGTGTATGTGACTCACAGAATTCACTCCTGTATTGTTTTCATCTATTTTTGAAGGTTTGGATAAAACAGTTCTTTCTGATCTTGGATTGGTTTCCTCCTCATAGACTCGTGGACATGGTTTAGGACTTACTGTGAGCTGAATTTCTTCAGTAAGGTGTAGCAGACTAGTCTAGAATTTGACTCTGTATCACCAACAACCAGTTAATAGGAGTCAGACCTGCACTGTCACAGATTCTCTCATCTTTGAAAGGAAACTGGGTTAATTTCACACATTTTCATTTAGAGCTGTTCAACCAACAACTGTCCAGTTTAACCAGAATAAAGACCCACAGTGGGTTTGGGGGGGGTGGCGAGGGTTGTCCTCCTCCTCCTCCTCCTCCTCCTCCTCCTCCCAGTATATTTAGAACTGATCTCAATTGAATTTCACAAACAGAGATCCATCCGTTGATGTGACTGACATGTTCTCCTAATCGAGGGGGGGGGCTTATTCCGGCTCATTTTACATTTCAAAGCTTCACACCCCCAACCATCCCACCCCCACCCCCCAACACACACACCCCAAAGTCTTTGGGTTCTTTATGTTTTTGTTTTTGGTGGATTAGCCAGTCAGGAACGTGTGTTTAATATGCATTCGGCTCTGATCGTAGCTAAACTGGGTCTTGGGGGCGGGGAGTTTGGGGCGTGGTATACAGCCAAGGGGGGGTGGGTGCGGGAATCTAGGCCGAGCGAAGGGGTGGGTGTTCTTAGCAAGGGGCTTTTGAAACCCCCCAGGGATGAAGTACTGTTTGATTACAGAGAAGGGGATTAAATCAAAATCTCTCACCCCCCCCCACAACACAAGATCTCTCTTTCTCTCTCTCTCTCTCTCTCTCTCTCTCTCTCTGTGTCTCTGTCTTTTTATCTCTCTCTCTCTCTCTCTGTGTCTCTGTCTCTTTCTCTCTCTCTCTCTCTCTCTCTCTCTCTGTGTC
>JBBPDB010000036.1:6544205-6562443 GCA_037974465.1 Brachypetersius altus | reverse complement strand
GCATTTCCTTCACACAGTGTTGTTCCTAAACACACACCCGCGCGCACGCGCACACACACACACACACACACACACACACACACACACACACACACACACATATATATATATTTGAAATGTAAGGGTCTTGCAGGACCACTCTGCAATATGTGATCCCCCATTTTGCTTGGAGAGGAAGAAAAAAGATGCACTTATTGCTGTGTGGGGCACAGACACAAGGGAACTGTTGTGAAGGGGGTGTGAGAGATGGCCTGCGACTTAAAGACAGAGATTTAATAGAACCCTGAACGCTGCTAAATTCCCAGGGTTTCGCATTCACTGTGATGCTATTCCCTGAATGGAGCTCCAAAATAAATGCCTTCACACCACGGATGTGCTGGAGAGGTGCTGAAATCAGTGATGACAGAAGCTGCTGCCTCACCCACACACATCGACAAACACAAACAGGGGCCGCTCTATATGGACAAAACACGAGTGCTGTATTGGATCATGTTTCAAGATTTGACATTCACTGTTGTTGTGTTACTTGAATGCAGGGATTCATCATAACACCCACAGAAACACTGATCTGGAGCTGTGATTGGCTAAGATGCTCGCAGTGCACAGTATAGATTGACGTTTTGATTGGATAGAGATTCATTTGTATATTGGAGCCTTCCGTGATATCAGCTCTGCAAAGAGAATCACTGCTGTAATGCTGAACAAATGATATATTGTGCAGCCCGAGCACGCACGCACACACACACACACGCACGCACGCACGCACACACACACACACACACACAATATAAACATGCAGTCACACAGACAGAGACAGAGCTGTTGCAGGAAATGACAGTCACAGCTGATCAAAGTGAGTCTGACGCAAAGAGCAATATCCTTTTGTTTACTTCGGCTGTGAGCAGACAAACCAAACATTTCAACCACGGCCGACACTCTTCATCACGTCCCTTTGCTTATTGTACTATTTAATTTTTGATCCGCCTTAATGACAGTCATCTCATAGTTTTTATTGGCCTCTCTAGGCCTGATTTTCTCCTTCTGTGTCTCTCTCAAAGCAAACTGGCTGCGCATATCTAAGATGTGCTCACGTTATTGAATCCATCCATCACTGTTTCAGCCGTATGTGTTCATGATGAAAACTTCCATGACCGACACCCTGCGTGTTCGGCATTGGCGACCGTAACCGTTCACTGTATGCAAGTCTAGATTGACAGCGTGGTGCCGTGTAACACACATATTTACACGCCGTATCCTGCACTGAATCTGATTCCAGGCATCTGCCCATAAATCCTGAAATAAAACCAGCCTCGAGTGCATGATGGATGAAATGCTCCTTTGACTCACGCAACAAAATACATCTAACATTTACGCTGCCAAATAAAGAGCAGGCCTACCACTGAAAAAAAAAACAAAAACAAAAAACTAATTTACGAGAGCCATCGACCACCACAAAAAATGTACCATAAAGAGCTTTTTATAAGAGAACCTGCTGAGAAGAGGCTACAAAAAAGCCTTCTGTCATGGTACGGCCACTGCTTTTCTGTTTGGCTTTGGGGACTTTTATGTTGACGTTCTTGTCTGTTTGGTTCTGTTGTCACATGTTTTTGTTATCACCTGTTTGTGTTTCGGTCTGTGATTGCTGGCAGTATTTAAGTTCTCGTTTCTCATGTTCATGTTCTAGTAACGGCCACTGAGCCAGGTTTGTTTTCCTGTTTTGCTTTGCTTTGCTTTAAATAAAAACCGCAGAAATGGATTCACGTTCTCGAGTCTGGTCCATTCCCTGAGGTAGCTCACCTTCACTTTCGACCGGCCTGAACAGCTTCTTACAAATTCTATATCTTTAGCAAAAAGTTCTATACAATAAAAACAGGTTGAACTCTAATCGTGGAATGCTTTTTGGTGCTGGTTTTCAAAGTGTGGTCCATCATGCAGAGGTTCCTGATTTAAATTACATTTTTTGTAGACTGGTAATAATTGCTGGTTCTTTGAATTGGTATGGCAATATATATATTTGTTCCCTTTAATAAAGAGCTTGTGAAAGACCATCAATCAATTTTCATAGGACTAAAAGAAGTAGACACACACACCAAAGCAAAGAACACCGCAACACCAGAGAATTATGTGAATATAAGCATAGGCAGAATTGCTCGAATACTAGTAAGAACAAGATGCCATTAATAGGTATTGCACAGCAAAGGCAAAGGGAGGGTGAAAACATTTAGCAGGTTGCTCTGTTGAGAGTGACATCTGCTTTGCAGCACACACACCAGAGCCTAACCCCCACAAAAACTTGTTTACCATCTCAGAATAATCCCAGTTAATTAGACGATTTCTAATTCTGCTTCTCTACGACTGAACAATCCAATTGTTATTGGGCATTTTTTATCAGCAATCTAAGTCAATACAGGGAGAAAATCAAACCATCAGTTTGAAGCAGGATTTGAAGTAAATAAGCTGATTTCCATGCTGCTCTCATCTACAGCATCAGCAATCCTTTGATGAAATGTAGCTTTATAAGGGCTTATATTTATAATGTCACTCCGCTTTGTAGCTGAGCTGATGCCTGACAGCAAATGTTGTTTAATCAATTGTTAATTACAGTTAAATGAGTAAATGTTTGTCTTTTAAGTTTAATCAGATTTCAGCTTAAATGATCCACCCAGGTTACTCAAATGTACTTTTAAATTCGCATTAATCTCTCTATAAATCCACTAGGCCCTCCATGTTCCAATCTCTGTGCTCTGTTGTGGTCTTGCTGGTGAACGACAGCTGATAATAATGGATGTTCTGAGCTGGGAGTGTTCTTTGTTCATGCATGGATATGGCCATCATTCAAAGGGTTGTGCGACAATGCAATAAGCAACGAGGAACATGTATTGCGCTTTAAGGCTGTTGACTGTAAGCAAAATGAAAAAATGATAAAACACGTTGTTTGACATTTAATGCTTTAACTGAGTCTACTATTAGTCACAATCACAATAAACCACTCTTTGTGGCAACACTTCACTGAAGGCCAGCATTCATAGGACTGTATGACTTGCACATAAACCTTTCGTGTCACTGACACAAGCCTACATAAACTTTTATAAAGCATGATGGGGCAGCTGGTAGCCTATTGGTTAGGGTGTACCACTGGGATACCCTTGAGAAAGGTACCGTCCCAACACACTGCTCCCCAGGCGCTGTGTTCCTGGCTGCCTACTGCTTCACTTGGTGAATGGTTTAAATACAGAGGAAGAACTCTGTGCTGTTCAGGTATGACAGAATGGTCACTTTCATAACTGACACTTCTTGGAATAAGCCATTATAAATGCTTATGCAGCTTTACATAGGTTTATATACGGATCATGTACCAGCGTTGGCCTTCTGTGAGGTGTTACTGCACTTGTTAGCGGCAGGTTTTGTTAAAGAACTAAACGATAGCAGTGAACGGCATAACGAGTTTTATTATCTTGCTGCCTTAATGATGAATTGACCATCTCATTCTTCTGTAGCAACTGCTGGGAATGGACACGTTTTACAGAACATGGGAAAACTGCCATTTATTCCAATGAAAAGTAATACTAACAGTAATACTAAAAAAGGTTTGCCTACATGTGGAAATTTTACGTACCTCATTAATGTCAAATGACACTTCATGCCTGTATCGATGTTAATGGTCCTCCTGTTACTCGTTAAACACAGTCTTGCTTGGTAGTTTTGTATTAATAGAAAATCAGTTATGTAGTCTTGCATGAGACTGAATAGGAATAAAGTTTAGTAAACATTGCGCTACAAAAGAACACATTTGTGGATGGAGCATAGATGATGTGTAGATGAGGTCATATGTGTGAATATGACTTTCACAATGGCTCAACCAATCAGATTTCAGAGCCACAGCCACCCATTTGGTGTACCAAGTCTTTAGCCACACCAACATTAAGCATGAAATGACAGCGAATAACGAAAGGCTGAAAGCCTAACAAAGAAATGAACAATCAGCTTGGTTTGCCTTCATCTCGTAGTCCACTTCAACACATGGTCCTCCTCCCTGCTGCTTCTGTCTACGAGAGACACCATAATCACCCAGCACGGAGAACACAGTCTCATCACTAATTAGAACAGCTGTATTTTTAGAAGCACAGCGCACAGCGCTCAAACAAAGGCAATCAATGCCTCCTGTTTGGAATGCACAGCAGACAGAGCTGGACCTGAATTGTCACAGACCTCTCGACATGCTGCCGTGTTCCAGTTAGTGCTCTGCCTCTCACCTTCTGTTATAAATAGAAATTTGTACCAGGTAGTTATTAAGAACATGACAAAAAGTAAAAAAAAAAAAAAACACAACAAAAACTGTCAAAAACTGCCCTATGGGAAATACCTAACTCTCTCTCTCTATAAATATATATCTCACATACACAATATATGGACAAAAGTCTTGGGATGCATTACACCAACAGGGACTTTGTATTCATGATTAGAGATACACCAAAATGAAAAACACAAACTGACAAAGCTGACAGTAAATCAAAACTATCTGCATAAAATTACGAAACTGGTTACCCTCTTTAGGCTGCTGTATGTCATGATACCCAGTGTGCTCAACAACAGAGAACGGTTGAAAATCCAAGGCAATAAGTTTAACTGTTTTTAGTTATTTTTGGTGCTTGTGAATTTTGCATTTAGCACTCCTCCCTCTGCACCTACTTTACTGTATTCTGTTTCTTAAGCATTTTACTCCTCTTGATCCTTGCTATGATCAGAGATTACATGTCCTTCTAGTGTCCCTTATGAAAACGGTAAAATCTTTATATTTTCACACGCCAACAGTAATTTTTTTCATTTTAGTATTTATTTCATTTTTTTGTATTTTAGTGGACCATTTAAATAATAACATCAAAACAATACTCAAACTAAAACAAATTGTTCCGTTCTTGTCTTGACTTGACTTTCTAGGAAAAACTGGGGTTGAACTATTTCAGGACAAGGGGGTTCTCTAAACTTTAAAAAGGTTCTTAACATTCAAACCCAAAAACAGATTTTTTGTAGAACCATGCACTGAAAGGAGATTTATAAATGTGGTTCTTCTATGGTATTGATCCACAGAAACCTTTATATCTTTTTATCTACAGTATTTATTATCTCGGACTGCTTTCAAGCCAATTCTCCAGATATAATATTTGTAGCATGCATGTCTTCCCTACAAGCAGGATTACCAAATGAATTAAGCAGCAGATGTGTGAATGGACTATGGACAGCCATTCCTCCCCCGAAAAGTGAGATTTCAGGGATTAATCATGAGTTAAGAAAATATAATGTGGATTTATTCACAGCTCTCTACCTTTAACCTCCTTCTCATTCCTGAACCACCGGATCTCTGCCGCAGGCTTGCTGCCTGAGGTTACACACGTCAGGGTGATCTGGTCGCCTTCCATGGCTGGCTTAGTGAAACCATTAATCTCTGGTTTCTCTGGTACACCTGCAGTCAAAGAGGGGGAGAGGGAGGGAGGGGCGGGGGGATTTAGAAAAAAAAAAAGGTAGTCAATAGGCTTGTACGATGTACAAGGATATATTGTGATTACACCCTCATTTTCCTGTGCTCCAGTAATAATTAATCTGAAGGAAGGGTGATCAGAGCACAGAGCTGCTGGCAACATGGACCAGTTAGATAAAATGTCCATCTACTATTGTGTTGATAGGAAGAGCTGAATTTCCCCCGGGATCAATAGTTTTCGGATTCTGAATAGACCACACCCAAACCCACTAATTGTCATTAATGCAGTGCTTTTTATTTCCACAGCCAGTGTTAGTAAAGGGGGCTGAAACTTTATGTTTATGTCTTATTTGACGTCATAAAATATTTGTTGGCAGACATGGCAGAACGGGCAGTTAGAAATCTCCTCCAAGCATGCTGAGCTACTCAGTGACGGTCCAGAATCCGTGTCTGTGGCAGTTAGAAAAAGACGCAGGGACTTTACATGACACTGATGAGCCATGTGGCCAGTCACCCTCCCAGTGCTGGTGGTGCAGTGTGAATTGGGGTATTGTAGATAGCAAGCCGGACTGGGCAAGACCAAAAATGGGGAGCCAGTCAGGTAAAATTCTTTTCCTCTTTGATTTGTTGGTTTGTTGAAATAATCACACTTTATTGACAAGTGATTTCTGATCATTGGAGAGAAGCAGACTATTTCTATGTATTTTAATAGAAATGATCAAGCTTAAACACTACAATGTTAGGTAAAACAGTACATTTGCAATGACACCAGCCAGTGTTTGGAACGTGCAACAGATTAGCGCTTGAGCCCCCTGGTATTAATTTACACATGCAAAACACAGAGCGTGCAAAACAGAGAGTGCGTTTTAATTTGCTTATTTGAAAGATTTAATTCTCCACAGGCCTTGTTAGATCGGCTTGCTTGACTTTTTTTGTGGGTACTGTGCAAACCTTTGGTAAACATGCATGCAAACAATGAAAATGCTAAGACTGGATGGCATAGCCGCTTTACTTACTATATTTGGTGCAGAATTTTAAAAGCTCCTTAAGAAATGATGGCATTCCAATCCAGGCATTTAAAGCAAGCTATTTTATGAAGCTCAGAGAAGACTGTACTCTCCAGTGCTGCTGCTGAACGTGAACACCTTTGAAATATTTTATCATAGCTCTACAATCACCTGCTTAAATCCCTCGGTTTTGCCTGAGGTGTTGTCCTCTGCTGAGGTTAATTTGAACGTGGACCTTTTATTCACAGTGGCTATTTGATCATATTGTAATAACATTTCAGAGTAAAGCGTTTATCTTTGATAAAATGGGGGTTGTGACATAGAACAATTTCATTAAACTTATCGCTCTTTTACCACAACTAAAGATTTATATGTGTAAGTAAAAAAACAGAAGACCCCGCTCTTTATTTTGTGGTTTGCCGAGACCCTCTGGTAATAAATATTACATTGCATCAACAGCCTATCTAAATGCGCAACACACAACTGAGCGGGAGGACAAACCTTAAGCCTGGATCTCCTCATCCCTCATTTTTGTTTCTTATTTCCATGCATTTACTATCACCTTTGTAAGTAAACATCATGAAATATCTCAAGAATATAAGAGCGTTTATTGGCAAGATTCAGAGCTCCTCTGAGCAACACAGCAAAATCAATAGGAAACATTACTCTGAAAAATTAGATATTGGGCTCCTTTTTGATTCAAGAAGTGTTCAGATATTGCGAACTCTGCAGAGTATATTGCTCCCAAGGGCAAGATCGTGATCACATTCCTGAAAAGTAAATCAATGTCAGTGGATGTCTATGTAGCATGCATTTAAAAGCCAATGTCGCAAATACACGAGAAGCTGTAAGTGGTCCAGTTTACATGGCTTGTTTTGTTGGTACGGTGGTGGATTTATAAGATGGAGTGATTTCTGTCAAGCAGAGTTGGATCTTGATCTCAAAACTCAATGGCATATTGAAGTTTGTTTGCAATATCACGATCATAATGGTCAGAATGAACCAGAATGTATGTATGTATGTATGTATGTATGTATGTACGTATCTATCTATCTATCTATCTATCTATCTATCTATCTATGTCATTGTAGTCAGTTCACACATTTTGTACAGCGAGCAGTTAAGTGAAAAAGAAAGTGTCACTCAAGACAGAACCTTCACTATTCCATTATTCAGACTTTAGACAGTAAAAATTTCGAAGAAAACCTGAAGTGAATCTTCTATTGTGTTACTGGATGTTGTTTCAGAAAGGCGTTCAAGGCCTATACCTCCATCTAGCTTAGTACTGGTGGCCTAGTGGTTAGGAAGTTGACCCTGCGATCAGAGGGTGATGGGTTTGAATCCCAGGACTGCTAGTGGCATCTCTGAGGTATCCTTGAACAAGGTACCGTCCTCACACTGCTCCCCAGGTGCTGTGTTCCTGGCTGCCCACTGCTTCACTTGGTGAATGGGTTAAATACAGAAGAAGAATTTCGTGCTGTTCACACTGTGTGCGCTGTGGTGTGTTCACGTACGACAAATGGTACCTTTACACTTTTTACAAGCAGCTTTGATTATGCAGGCTGCCTGCAACTTGGCTAATATCTCTGACAGCACCACATTTTTATGAACCTCCCATGTTTTGTAAAAAGCTCCTTCTAAGGGATGTGTATAAGGGAAAAAAAACACATTGTGCATTCATCCATAATAATGATACAGACACTGTGTTGTACATATTACATGCTTTGTTTTTTGTTTTTTTAAACCTGCACAAAGGGCTTCCTCTTATTCGGAGAAACTAATTTTGCTACTTGTGGTGAACTTTCTGCAATCAGTTAAATACTGACGGAGGTCAGGACTGCTAGAGTGCAATATATTTGATTAACTGTGTTGCTCTAATGATGACTAGTAATTACAGTGGATCTGTCATTTTTTGTAGGGTTTGTCTTGCTTTGAAAGTTGCTTTGATTTCAGAATCCACAATATGCATGAAAAACAGGAGATAATTACAAATATATCATTTTTATAATTATTTAGTCCCATCATTGAACATAGTGTGTAAATTAATTGTACCCATATTCTCAATGAATAATCTAATGTGGTTGGAGCTACACACACACTAATGATTTTACACAAGTAATTGGGCATCTAATTAGCTTGGACATGTGGAATTAAGCAATATTTGTGGGTTGACTATGTTAACTTCAGCGGTGATGTTGCCAAAGGAACTCTGAGGAAGAGACTTTATTTGACTTTTGATTGACAAAAGTAAGAAAAAGAAATGTGCATAGGAAGACTAATTAAACTGTCTTCTGGGTGGTTTTCAGTGATAGCCTGCGACCGGCAAATCTGCTTCATTAAACTCAGATCCCCAGCAACATTAAATCTGTAACGCCCCCACCACTTTATGAGGTAAAAATCTAATTATCTATCAACTTGCCAAAAAAAAGGCTAATTCTGCTGTGTTCTGTGCTGGTGATATTGGTTTCCTGTCAAGCCTTTCATAGATTCCTGAACTCATTAAATTGGACTGAAAATTCTGTAACAATAAAGCAATATCGCTCGCTCTGGCCTAAGGTGTGAAAATGAGAATTCTTGCATATAAATATAGTTTAAAAAGCAAAAGCTTTTCATGTGTCACTTCTTGGTTTCCTCCTTCTTAGACCTAGCAAACATGCAGTCATTGCCATATAAAAACCTGATTTTTTCACACCACTTTGTGTGAACACTTCAGGAAGCATGGAGCAATAAAAATTATAAATGGATGCATGGAATGAAATGTCGGTATGTTAATGTGAATTAAGGTTAAGAACACAATTCTACACTATGAGCTTTTGTTACAACTGTGGGTGTATCGATCCAGTACTCCGCTGATACTAATATACGATATATGCCAATATCACTGCCTACATATTGTAGACTCCTACATCCAAAGAGTGTATAAATGTCACAGGGGATTCAGGCATGTTTCTAAAATTCCATGATAGACAATTCTATTATGGATTCAGAGCACATTCAGGTATATGTGTTATTAACAGCTTCATTTTTTTGAGAGAGAGAGACAGTATTGAATTAGTACTAGTATTGGTGGGTTCTTGAGGTTGTTATACCAGTACTGGTCCCATGAGCCCCTAGTTTCAAAAGTGAGGATTCACCTTTGGAGACTATGTTACACTGTTGCTATGTTACACTGTTGTTACACATTGTGGAGCATGTTCTTCTGAAAAATGGGGAAATGTGTACATGTGTTTTAAAGATGTGCTTAATAGTCAGAGTAGAGAATGTATGTTATCTTACCCAGTACAGTCAGGTACGCCTTGGCTGTTTTCACAGGCATGGTGAAGAGGGAACAGGTATAGGGACCCTCATCGCCCAGTGTGACCTCACGAATACTGATGGTCAGCTCCTGCCATGAGGCGCGGACCAGGTCGATCCGGTTATCCCTCAGTGCTGTAGAGGGAAGACAAGAAGACTGAATAAATAAAAGGAACAAGTGAATACATACACTTCTGCCATTCTCAGTCATGAGAATGATTATTTAATAGTCCTTATATAGAGAGCACTCGCAAAACCCAGAAGACGTTTCCCCTGTCCATATGGTTGACATTCCATCTGCATCGTATGTATGAACAGTCAGTGCTGGCTATGGCTTCGAAATCAAGATGTCAAAAAAAAAAAAAAAGGCAGTTGGATCCAACCTGATAAGTTAAAAGACCAAATGATTCTGACAGTGTAAAAATAAGGAGAGAAGGGGATAGAGGGATCAAGCGAGAGAGGGAAAATACAGGACAAGACACGAGCTCCTAGCTTTGTCAACCATGAAGAATTACTGAAAATGATCAGGAGCAAAACTACACCATGATAGTGGCAAACTTCGCAGCGAGGAGACAGCTTTGCCCACAATGTCGGATGAGCTCAAATTCTTTAGCTGATTGATGTTGTTACTGTAGCCTTGAACCATGCAGCAAAGCATGTCTATATTTTTAGCTGCCAGGATGTTTTATTGACTAACAGTGGCTCTATAAGAACTGTGGTCATCACTGCGTCAGTCAGTTGTACATCATCAATACGGCAGCAGCAACAATATATATCTAAATCCAGCATTAAACAATGTATTTGTCTTTATGGGCACATTTATCTCTATAATTATTTTATTTGCAGTCTCTCAGCCCCATGAGAAATCTGGTTTGTACTTAGGATATAGATTAGGTTTAGGTTAAAGATTAGACTTGTATACTTAACTTGTAAATTTAGTGGTGTCAAGGTGGTGTCACCTAAAGTTAATGTGATATCATATAACGATACTGTGGTATTTTCCTGAGCTACAGACAATATCTCTGAGCATTTTGCTGTGAAAAAGGGGATGAAACATAATCGGTTGATATTGTTTTGCTCTGTCTCCTGGGGAACGAGATTTATTTACATTTACAAAACAAGGAACACTGTATGGTATAATGAATTGTATTTGACATGGCCAGTGACCGTATTACCAACTAATAATGTGCCTTTTCTGTAATAAAACAATAAAAATACCTTTGAAAATTAAGAAAGTATTATTTAATAGCTATGGCTTTTCATAAACCAAGGAAAACAGATCACACCCAAAGGGAAAAGTCCTTCACATCTTAATTATTTTCTAAAAATCTCACTAGCCAGGAAATCCAAGTCTAATGAGAGTTCTTGTAAAAGTAATGTAAGTAAGTAATGTAAGGCCAGATACGATTTCATGAACACGTTTAACAATTAATTCATGTAGAATGAGCACTCCTCTGTATCTACAAGCAAATACAGTATGGAGGAGGAAAATCAATGTCATTTCATGTCGGCTAAATTATTTGATAATGGTTTTCAATCAGAGAGCAAATGAAATATAGATCACTCTGGGTTTAAATTCAACCATCATTCCAATCAATAGAATGTTTGCAATAAAAGTGGACAACAGAGATTTATAACATAGATGCATGAGCATTCCTCCTCCATGCCCATTTAAAAACTACTGACAGTTCAATATTCTGCTTCTTCGGGGCTCCTCAACTTCACACAGGTCCCACTATATTCCCGTATCTTATCAATCTGCCATGAATAAAAGTTTAACTTTATTTTCAACGTTATTTTGGCGAATGCCTATGAGGCCCCAAAAGGTATGACAGTGTCACAGTTCTGACAGTGTTCAGAAGCAGTCATCAATATTGCTTAAGATAAGGTAAAAGGTTAATGCTGGGGACTGTGTATTGATGGGACTGTTTATCTGCTGGACAGTGATATACCAACCGAGCCAAGAAAGTATCAAAAACACATCGCGTGTGATGGCATAATTTAATCAGCAGCTCCGAGGTCACTCATCACGACCTTCTGCTCTATATCAAACTTGCGCCGACATTTCAGGCCTCATTAGCGCTCTGTAACGGCCTCAATATTATTGCTTTTATGGATCTCTCCCCTCTGCGACCTAAAACACTAAAAGAAGAAACTTCTCATATATCCTTCACATGGCTGACCTCTTACTGAGCCACTTTTTTGTATTACTTTTGGCCTCATCACATGATATCAAATGTTTTCCTTCGAATTTGTTTTGTTTACTTCCAAATTCGAATATCATCAGTTTAGTTCTGTAGATATCTTTACTGTCATCTATTTTGCACTATATCTGTCATGTCAGAATCAGAAAATGTATATAATGCTACAAAGACAATAAAAAAGTGTAAATAAAATCTAAATATCTGTAGAAAAAACAACATAAAACACTGCCATTTACACACATGCTGGATCTAAATCCTATATAGATAAGTAACACATATGAGTTACTTATAATGTCTACATTATAGTGAGTCATAGAGTGTCAGAAACCATATAAGCAACACAGTTTGAGGAAAGTGTGTAATGGTTATGGAAAGAATGTAGTTTGCATAATACTTATTGGCAGGTTTTAAGCTTTCATTGCTTGTTACATACTTCAGACAACAGGCATGTCTTGGCTCTTTGACTACCCTTTTTGGAAAACTGTGTAAATATGTTTCTTTTGGCTTTAGTTGTGTTTAAGATAATAAAAATACAGAATCTTAAA
This sequence comes from Brachypetersius altus, assembly GCA_037974465.1. Lineage (NCBI taxonomy): Eukaryota > Metazoa > Chordata > Actinopteri > Characiformes > Alestidae > Brachypetersius > Brachypetersius altus. Next base: position 6,549,917 of record JBBPDB010000036.1, on the reverse strand, counting down.
GCAGTAGTCTGTATGGTATTACTGTTTTCAAATTAGAAATAGTCTTATGTGTTGCTGCCGGCTCCCCAGAGATGCTTATGGTTTAGCAGGTAATATGGATAACACCACTATATTACCTGCTACACCCATTCACAGCTTTCAAAATGCTGGTGACAAGCTGCGAGATGTTACAACTCCAGCCCAGACAGAGATTTTATTACTGTTAGGGAGAAGCAGTCTCTGGAGATATCTTTGTTTTTGCTTTTATTTGTTTTCATATTAAATTTAACTTATACACATATATATTTATTTAGTGTACCAAGACACTTAACAAAAATAAAGGACATTTTACAGATTTTCTGGATAAGTTACAATTAACTAAGATGGAAATGATCTCTGTTCTGATGGGCAGTCCCATTTTGCTTGATTTCTTCAGTTCAGGCATACATTTTCCTTAGAATTTCAGTGTGAATGGGTGGAGCTAAACATTTGGTCACTAAACTAAAAATCTTTTGCAGCTGTTTAATTTGGTAAATGCACATAGAAAGGTCAGTCCCATTTGAAAAATGATAAATTCAAAGTTTAGGCAACCCCACCTAAACACTAGCTGCCCAAGGCCCATGGCCCCCTTGGACTGCATTCTGAGCCTGTAGCTTTGCTCCACGAAGCCCTGAGTGCTGCTCTCTCCTCTCAGACGTGATTAAAGATAATGAGGTTCATTACAAGAGGAGAGGCCACTCAACACTCTAATGAAAAAGAACCTGCTGTATATAGCGTTTTTCTGTCTTTCTCCCTCTTTGCTCAAGCAGACTATAGACTAATGAGGCCACAGTAAAGGTAACAGTAGGGGTGTGGAATATAACAAATTTATCATATTCATGACAATTTACATCAAACTATGATTGGTACTTCATCGCTAAACAACTCCACAAAAAGACAGATTTAAATTAGATAGAGAAAACCTGTACAGAGAAAGTGTTCTTTTTGCTAGCCGTTAGCTAAGCATTGTCATAAACCTCAGGACCACTGAATATCTTAACGCATGTTAATCATGTTCTAAAGAGATGCCTTCAAGAATACATACCTTTAATACATCCGCAACAGGCAGGTGGTATATTTACTATGAATAAAAACTTGTTTCTAACCCTACTGTCCTTCATGTTTGACTTAGTTTGAGCTTTTAGATCCACCATTTCTCCAATGCATCACACGGATTCAGCAGACTAAATGTCAAGGGAGCCAAATACATATGCATTGAAGATGACTCAAGGAACAGAATGCTAGCGAAGGTGACCACTTTTCATTCCGGCCTATCCGCCTGGATTCTTATCCTACTTATCCCAGCTTTTCGACCTAGCGCGCCGCCTGCATCCGCTAGCGAGATAGAGTGGGAACAGCTTTAGCCAAGTGCCACTCACTCTTGTCACTTCTCCGTGTGGAAGGAACAAACAAAGTCTTTGCAAGTTTAAACCCAAATCCATGTGTGGCCAGGCAAAAGGATGAATGTCCAGTGCAATGCAAAGCGGCAAGGCAGGAGATACTCTATGGAATATAGCTCAGGCATTAGAGGCAGAAGAAGAATTATGGCATATTTGGAACACCTACCCGTTTCTCTCTTCCTCCATATCTCCAAAGGTTTCTTGAGAACCACTATGATCTACTGCACTGAAGAACAGTTCTCCGAAAAAGTAAATCAAGGAAAGTTTTGAAACTGGTTTCTCATAATGTATTCACTATAGCAGACAAATATATGGCCATCCATGGCCACTGAGCTTTTTATTTCATAGATTATACTCTATCTATATCTAAATGGTTCTTGCATGTACAGATCCAGGCAAACACTTTTGGTTGGTATAAAACCTTTAACAAGATTTTGCATGCTAGCACATCACGTTTACAAAAACATTTTTTGAGAAATGTTTCCATTTAATGGATTTTTGGGGGACCAGAAGTGCTTCTATTATGGCACCATCTTGACCTCATTTTGGCACCATTACTCTTAAGAGAGTGTTCATGAGGTAGCTAAATGTTACACTGAAGAAACGCGGGGATGAGTATTGAAACGAGTAGCAGGTTTCCCGCACTTTGGATCTGAAAAAGATGCTTATAGATCTTGACTTGGTGTTGAACTACTGCCACCCAGCCATAAGGTTTTCATTTCACTGATAATGCTGCACGAGGGCACATAGCTCTTTGGCACGAAGCTCAAAAGTACAGTATGTCATTTCCATTCTCTTGCATTTCGTCCTTCATTACGTTCCGCGTGTTCTCCCAGCAGGACAGTTTTTGACATGACATGTATCTTTGCTAGCTCATTGCACTTTCATGTGACTGTCACACACTCGCACAGAGACTGAGGTAATCTGACAGAATCATTTATTCAGTAACAGTGTCATGCCTACCCATGGGAAACAGCTGCTTAATCCAATGACATTGTTGGCTGCACCGATATCTATGAGACACATAAAACATGCACGCACGCACACAAGCACGCACGCACATACACACACACATGCAATACTGCACACGCATTCACCCACAAAAGATTTTCAAGTAAAGCTCCTGAATATCTGGGATGAAAAAAACAGATGCCCTTTGATTAAGAAGACACCGAATCCTAAGCAGGCAGAAAGTGGTGTTAAAATGCTCTCCTGCGGACCTCGGGCTTTGATAAAGTTTCCTGTGGATTCTGTAAAGTGCCAGTCTGGTTGCACCAAAGCCGATAATTAATGGAGCTTCTCCTCTAATTGCCTGGGAAGGTCATTAGAAACAGAAGCCCAAGAACAGAGGAGCTGGAAAGAAGAAAGACTTCATGCACACATTAGAACCAATACAATCTTACAGTATTTAAAGACTAAACAGCCTCCCGCCCTCACTCTCGGCCCCCTCCTGAAAGAAAAACAGTACCCGCTCAAAAATCTCCCCCGCAGTTCAAAGTAAAGAGGAGCAGCTGCTTTAATTGCTGAATCGCGCACGTGGAGTAGAATAAAGGAGAAGCGTTTCTTGTTCTTCAAGCTGGAGCTGTAGAGTGCTGAGGAGCGAAGTGAGGTGGGAGTCCTTTGCTGCATGCAAGCGTGTCAGGTCTTGCATTTCAAACCCTGAAATGTCACCCGACGCACAGGTTCAGAAGTCTTTTCAGGTTCAGGTGCAAACAGGTTGCATTCTGGACATTGTGAAGGAAATGGAAACATGTCTGATTACACATTCCACTCAGTTAACTGAACTGGTGGCGCAATTGTTCTCCACCTCTTTAAGCCTCGTTAAATTGGCTGCAAAATCTTAAAAATAAATATGACAGTCTGCTTTGTGAACTTCTTTATGGTTGGATGGTTCTTAAAAAACTAAATGAGACATGTACGAAGAAACTTTTTAGCCTAAGGACGGCCACAGCTGTTCAGTTTATACTTTGAATTTTACATGCTTATTTACACCAAGACAGAAAATTACACAGGTCCACAAAATTTTTTTATGTAATCATCAGAAACCACTACACACTTTTCTATACCAGTTTTTCATGCTGATTTCAGACCTGCTTTCAGTTTTTTTTTTCATTCACATTAACTTTTTGAATTATGAGTAATGCTATAGACTTGCATTGGGTTTTTATTAAACTGCAGGTACCAATCAAGTAACTGTTTCAAATCAGACAGGCCACACTGTGGCATAGATATAATGTTTAGTGTCAGTCTCAGCACATGATTATTATATGATCATTATACCAACTATCATGCAGTATAGAACTAGCTTCATCACAAACACTGTACCTGCAGGAAAAACTAAACTCAGATCTGAGATCAGCATGAAAAACACTACAGAACCCACAGAAACGTATACATGATGATTTTGACCTGTTAACCTGTCATTTTGAACAGAAACAGAAGTGTCTTCAGAAAGAAGTTTGTGCATTTGTTCATTTTTATAGATAACAGCATGGTGCACTGTGTCAGAAACCACATAAATGAGTCTGTTTGTGATGATTTAACTTTAATGTGATTTGGCGGTCTTCCCTTGTAGCTCCAATGCAAAACTAAAGAATCAAACTTCAGACATCAAATACATTTTTTTTCATCAAGACTGCTTGATGTCATCAAGATTGAATGTCTATGCTTACCTGCTCACCAGCATCCAAATCATTTGTTTGAAATGGAGAAAAATGGAGAAATGGAGCTGAAATCATAGGATCGTTGTTTCAAGGGCAGATTTTGCATTTGGTAAAACAGAGCATTAAATACAATGCACATTCCAATTCCCTTTAATGTATAAAACACCACTTTTACTTCACCCTTTTGGTTATTATGGCATGCTTTTTAGGAGAGAAAATCGCCCCAATTACGTGCACACCTTCCAAAAGCCATATTTTCCAACACAATAAAAACAGCCCATTTGGGCGTGAAGCGACCTAATTTGGCATGGAGCACTAAAGAAGGCGAGGGGACGGAGGTTATAAATCAGCTCAGCTCGTTAATAATGACTCCAAACCTTGAACGCAAGAGAACAATGGGAAATGCCTGTGCGGGACTAGACAACACAGCAAGGGCATGTTTATTAGGGAAAAGTTTGCTAACAAATGATCAATTATTCCAGCGCAGTGAAAATAAACACGTGAATCAATGGGGACGTATTAAAACCAAGGGATGATGTCATTTCCTTCTATCTCCTTGAGGACATCATCTTTATGTAAACCAACATCAAACAGCGCAGCAAATCTTTGAAGGTCCTTGGCACTCGGCATCTATTAATTGCTTGTTTTTGTTAGTGTGTTACCAAATAAAAGCCTCCCCGGAGGAATTAAACATGGGCTGTATCCAAAACAGTGCCATCTCCATGGAGACCCATGGGGAGGACTGTTCCAGCCAGTATTATGGGCCATAATGTGTTTGGATGTGGAACTGAGGGCCTCGGGGACTAAGCTGCGGTTTCTGCTGAACTCTGGCCCAACCACTGAGTCAGCAGTTTGCATCAGGTGAAGCGGCGTAGAATGGGAGCGTGTGAGCACCACTGCCAACTCCATGAATGCACAGACGTTTAGAAGGTTACACTGATTGTTTCCGATGAAATGATAAGGCAATGCAGATTTACCAGCAAAACAGTTGTGTCACTGTGTGATTTCCCGTTGAAATATTAAAACTAAGACTGAAAAACTGAAAAACTGAAAAACCGCTCCTGATGAGTTCTGTGGGACTTCAAATGACTGTAGTACTTTGGTGCAAGATGATGCAGGCCAGGTGTTTACAAGGTTGAGTGAGGAGCTCCCTAATGTATGTTAATAAGATATAAAGAGGGGTCCCAATCCCAGCCTCCTCCATGCACACTTGTGCTTCTTCTCATCTGGGAGACCTGAACCAACACATGAATTAATTGCCAAGCTTCTCATGAGCTTTGTGAGATTGCTATACAGACAAGTATTGGGACACAATACTTTTTCAAGGTTTGGGCTAGGAGCAATCTTCATTTTGGACAATGCCATGCTTCCTACTTTATACCATTTGGGGAAGAACCTTTTCTATTCCAGCATGACAGTGTCCCAGTGGACCAAGTGAGCTCCATAAAGACATGCTGGAGGTGTTCAGTGTGGAAGAACTTGACGCACAGAGCCCTGACCTCAACCCCATCCAGCACCTTTGGGATGAACTGGAACAGATGTTGTGAAAGTGACCATTCTGTCATACGTGAACACACCACAGCACACAGTGTGAACAGCATGAAATTCTTCCTCTGCATTTAACCCATTCA
>JBBPDB010000036.1:6531949-6544105 GCA_037974465.1 Brachypetersius altus | reverse complement strand
ACTAAACACAGATCTGAAATCAGCATGAAAAACACTACAAAACCCACAGAAACTTATCTCTGATGATTTTGACCTGTTGATCTGTGTTATTCAAACAAACATCTGAGCTGGGCTGCTTTTTTGACCCAAGCTTGCTGGTGGCTTGACTGTTTCACTTCACCCTGATCCTTACCAGCAAAATGCAATTATTAGGTGTTTTAAGGGCAGTTTGTGTGATAAAGTTCAGTAAACAACATTTATTTCAGATATACTACAAGCGCCTATTGCAGCTGCCCATTTTATACTCTGCCCCCCAAAGTAGGTGACTTAGATTACTTCAGGGTTCCTACCCCAACATTCTTATTCTATCCAGGCAGGAAAGGAATTGCACAACACGGCACTAAACCAACAATGTGCTGATGATACTCCATTCCTTCCACAGCAAGCATGCAGGGTGTATTGTGTTGCATTGTGTTGGGAATGGAAATGATAGGGAATGTGTGGACTATGACAAGCCATTATCATAAAGTCACACCCATTTCTTCTCCCTTATTAACAGATGATGGTTATGGAAAAATAGTGCTATCCATTCAGCACTGATTGAACTGCCATTTAATTATCCTGCATAATTATGCTATAAATTATACCATGATTGATAAATTAATACAGTCCACATAATGGCTCATGAATGAACCACTGGGCTTGTTTAGCACTCTTCTTGACATGTTTACACGGAGCGGTGGCTCACCTCAGGCAATACCGATATGTTGCAGCCATCTAGATGATGAGATTGCGGCCAATGTGCATCAGCACACTCACCACACAGACGGTGATCAATAAGGGTCAAAGTGGGGGCTCTGGATTGGACAAGTGGGGTTAGTATCACTGCTTGAAATTCAAGCGAAAGATGTGTTCCGATTTCTAATGAACACAGATTGTCTGGACCAGGTCACGTCTGAAGGACAGCAAACTTTCGCAACTTTCCCTGCTCAAATTGTACCAGGTGATACTATTTCCCCTCCTGCTGGTGCACCATGATGTAATCAAAATCAAAGTCAGAATTAGATTCATTCTGGAATGTAGTGTAAGATAAATGCACATAAAACAATGTTTATGTACAGTGGTAGAACACAAGAAATGTAAACAGAGGGATACTAATAATATACAATAATAGTTCATATTAATAATAACATTATTATTGTTATTATTATAGGCCAACGGGTCAAAATAATCAGATATAAGTTTGTGTGGGTTTTGTAGTGTTTTTCATGCTGATTTCAAATCCGTGTTTAGTTTTTCCTGCATGTAGTTTTTGTGATGAAGATATATATTACATGATAGTTGGTATAATGATCATATAATGATCATATGCTGAGTGTTTGTGAAGAAACAGTGGGAGCTGACTGACACATGAAATTGTTTTTTGGTGACCTGTGTAATATTAATAATAATATATGAAAATGATTCAATATTCTGCACCGTATATAGACAACTCTTCAAGCAAATTTATCAAAAGTGCAGTAAATGTTCATACCTTTTTACATAATGCACTAAAAGCAAAGTCTGTATAAGACTGTTTGAATGAAACTGAATAAAAAATGTAGTTCATAAATGTAGGTCGTGCAAAAGCTTCTATTTATTTCTCTTGACATTACAAAAAGAAATGTGACACCACAAAACACTAGCAAAGACACAAATAGCCCCCAGTAATCTTCTAATACAACTCCCTTGGTACTCGTCTACAGTGAAATGTCTCATGCTGGCCTTGTGTTCCCCCCTGTCTGCCTTCATAGCTCGTGTGAAGGGAGGTTTCTCAAGGCCGCCATGTCTCAGTAACTCTAACTGTCATGTCAGCCTCCCCTCCGCAGGGGAAAGTAGCTGGGCTTCTCGCTTTAGAGACTGCCAGTCCAAACGGCAACATACTGGCCCCTGCGCCATACGACACACCTCCCACCCACTGACATGTTAGCATGCGGCATTCTCCTGTCTAAAGACTAACTCATTTTTTCATCCCTTGCCTTGCAGCCCAGCATACACACAAAACAGACTTATGAATAAAGAGGCAAGGTGAGAGACACTGGAGTGATGTACAAAACAGAGTCTGAGCTGCTTGACATGTGCAAGCTCCTCAGTAGGATACACATTCCTGCATCCACTGCACTGACGGAAGTGGGATTTACACAACCATTCAAAACTTCCGAATCACTTTTCATTACAAAATCTTATTTTAGTATGAATTATAAATTTAATCTAAATAAAAACAGTACAATAGTATAGTATAGCGTATAGTATAGTAGAGTATTTTTTTGCTTTATAGTACCTTGGGATCATTTTGATGCATTAAAAGGAGCATATGTTGCATAAAAGAGCAATAAAAAGGGTGTTACTGTTATCCTCCTCCTCCTCCTCATTATTATTATATATAATATACAATAATTATTTATAGTCATTTCTTGACACGTTATCTTCCTTAAAATGTGATTTCTACTGTAGAGCAGGTCATTAGAGTTTTATTGTAGCTTTAGAATAACTTTATTATAACCCCCATCTCTGTGTTTTATAGCTTTCTTAATTATTTTGGGATCATCCACAGTTTATTACAGGAAAAGTTTTTTACACGTTGCTATGAATAACCTGTGAAGCTGCATATGAATTACTATAATTTAAAATAAATTACTTGGTACATTTATGTTTTTAATTGAAAATAGTGATTCATTTAAATGGTTCAGCGGTGTGTGCCAAACGCTGATCACCAGGCCACCTCTGAAGCTACCTCAATCTGTGGCAGCAGCACAGCTCTTTTAAAAATGACCCGCTGATAGCTTAAATTAAATCAATCACCCTCAGGGCTACGAAGGTAGAGGCCATTATTGTTGCTGTAAATTATGTTAGCATTGCTGGACTAGGGGCAGGCATCATTTAGCCGCCATTTATATTCCGGCTGCAGCGAGCGTGCCGCTCTGCACATTGCTGAAGCGTCCCTCAGTGCTGTGCGGGGCTCCCCTGGCCGAACGCCTGTGCCAAGTGACTGAATGGTAACGTTGTTTAAACACACCATCCGCCAGTTCGCACATGTCTTACATGCCTTACTCACAGAAAGGAGATCTGAAATAATTAAATAAGGCATTGCATTCACACAACCACCCACAAACATTGATGTGTGCAAGCACACACAACACACACACAACACACACACACACACACAGAGCCATCCAGCCAGAATAGACGGCAGGTGTTGCGGCTGATACCTTGCCGGGCCAAGTGGAGCTGGCGGGGGAATTTCCTGCACCATTGGCTGAGGTGATGGCATGCCACTAGTGGGATTTGGGTGTCATTCAAAGTGCAGGCTTTGTTACAGCCTTTCAGGGAGGCCTTCAGAGCACAAAAAAAAAAAAAAAATATATATATATATATATATATACAGCCTGGATCATCCTGGCCTCCGGGCACAAACCTGACAGAAAATTGGCCCATTAAAATCTCACTCTGGCCTAGATATTCTGCTTTTGTCTGTGTAGCTGATGCTATGTGGAGGCCTCGTTCTCCCTCGAGATGGCCGCTCTAGCCTGTAAAGTGACAGTAATATGATGCCTTACATGAGCCGAAAGATGTTAAAACCACTGTTTGCTTTCAGATTACATTCCCTAAAGCTGTGCAGGCAAGCAAACCAGCTTATATCGCTAGCACAGGACTGTTCTCTTTCCCAGAATCCTCTTCTGATAACAGGGTCAAGCAGCACTCCCTAGAACATGAAGAGTGTGTGTGTGTATGTGTGTCTGTGTGTGTGAAATGCATTTTTGGACCGCCTTTAATGACAGTATATACACCCGGTATCTGTTGATTTGACGGCAAGCTTATTGAGCCAGTTTTTACGACTGCAGTGGTTTCTACAGTGCTTTCTGGCCCCAACACACCTCATCTAGCTCACCAAGTGCTTGATAATTAGCCAGATGAGGTGTCAGGGAATTGTAAAAATTGTGCAGGAGGGTGGGGGGCACAGAAAAAAGAAACACTGGAATATACAGCAATATGTAGCTGGTGTCCTATTGGTTAGGGAGTTCACCCTGCGATCAGAAGGTCATGGGTTTGAATCACAAGACTGCTAGTAGCACCACTACGGGACCCTTGAGCAAGGTATCGTCCCCACACACTGCTTAAATGGGTTAAATACAGAGGAAGAATTTCACTCTGTTCACACATACAATGTGTTTTTCAAACAGTAAAAGTAATAAAAGGCAAGATGCTTTTGATTTAATATTGCATATGAATCTCCAACACCCAAGGTAGGAATTATCTAAATAGCTATTTTTATCCAAATACCTGGGGCCTGTGTGTGTGTGTGTTTATGTTCATGGGGGGGTAGAGCATCTGTGTGTACTCCTTTCATATGAAGTACCGCTGACAAAACAGCAACAAACTCCAAACACCTCCAGTGACTTTGACAGATAGACCGAACGCAGATTTGTTTCACACTGAGCATGCTCAGAATGGCCAGATAAAGCAGGTAAATAAGCTGTCAGTCACAGCAACAGAGCAGTACTGAAATACAGTGATCAAATACTGTCTATAAAGTCAACACAAAACATTCATTTCACACACGCACACGAACGCAGACACTGTGTGACTGCGAAGTTTTAAAGAATATCTATACTATGATAACGTTCCACATCAATTCAAGTTTTCATTTTTTTCCTAAACATCAAAGAAGAGATACATTTAGGAACATGTGTCTTGTTTGAAATGCAAATTACTTTTTCACTTACAATTTTCACTTACAAAACTTTTAAAGAGGACTCCTTTAGAACTCAAACCCCACTATGATAATGTAGAATTGTTGTTCGTCATATGTGCAGAAACCCTTCAAATCATTATATTAACCCCAAATTAGGTGAATTCAGTAACATATTTTAAAGACCACCTTAGAAGTCCACAATTATAGACCAACTGGACTGGTTCATCAGTCAATAACCTGTGCTATAACCCTCAAAGTTTCAACATATCAGCACAGCATATTTAAAACCAATGGAAAAAGCAAATATGTCTGTATACTATATTGTTTTTCACTGTTTTGTAAAAGCAGTAAGTCTTGCAAGCCCATGGGTTCCATTGATTTCACCACAGGTAGGGGATTTAACTGCACTAAGCATTGTGCATAAAACGCAAATCCTCTCCTGGCTTATTGCTTTAATACATCAGTGCTGCAAACCCATGTGCTGCCATTATCTTGAACGCTTTGTTTTAGCCCCTAAGCGTCTTGAGAGTATGTGTGTACAGTTATACTCAAGGACCTTTAACCATAAAGCAAAACATGACTCAAACTGAGGTCATTTTGTTTTCACAATTCAATAGGACCACAATAGTTGACCAGAAACAAAGCATCCACACACAAAATGCACTTGGACTTCCTTGGGAGAGTGTTGGTGTTCGGTTCGTCTATGGGTCCTTTTAAGTGGATCTGAGTTCTTTGACAAGCTCACATATACAGAGAAGCATGACTCAGCGCCCTATGGCCACTGAAATGATCCAAGTGTGAAAAACGCCAAGAGGGGAAAACAAACCGTCCGGCACAGTGAAGAAATCTCTGTCCGATGTTTCAGAAAAGTACAACTACATCGCAGTTATAAAACAGCCCTAACTAATCCTTGGGTGGCAAGAGCTCTGGGAAAGGTTCTCTCAGCCCATATACTGAAAGCTCACAGTAAAATGGTAGCAGGGGAAGGGAAATGAAGTACACTCTACCCCTGAATTTCAACTTTTCCCCCCAAGTCTAACAATGCCCCAACTAACTTCCTGGGAACTGCATTTGCCTTGGGGAGACAGAGTGATATTTCTCAACAGTGTGTACTTTCAGGATGGAGTGAGATGAAGAGGGGGGGTGGGGGTGGGGGGTTGGGGAGTCTAGTCTCTGTTCCACCTGCAGCTCAGCCGGAGAGGGTGGTAATGAGGACCTGTCGGAACCTGGCCCTGCTCCTCCACCACATAACGCTGGCAGACAGCGAAAGAGAAAGCCGAGGAAAAGTCTCCTTCCCGTCACTGTATGCTAATCCCGAACCCTTATTACCTGAACCCGCGATACATTTGAAACCTTACTCTGCCAGGCCGTTACACATGTGCTGAAGTAAGGAGCTGAAGCTGCTTCCATTTAGCTGACTGCCACAAAATGAGCCGGACTGGAAATAACACTACTAATAATAATACAAATAAAAAAAAGGACAAGAGCAGAAAAGTTTTACCCTTCACTTTTTCGTCCTTCGTAGATTGATGACAAGGCCTGAGCCTTGCTATAAAATGGATCCTTAATTCCTTCTGCTTAGCCCCTGGCCCCCTCTCTGTCCCCAGGCTGTAGGGCACAATGCTTTATGGCTTCGATGAAAGGGGGACGTGTTTGGAATACTGCGGGATTTACAGCAAAGCTGTGTTCACTAAGGAAGCAGTCTGCCCTTTTTCTAAAGCACAATAAAAAAATAATAGACCTCTTTTGTGCCATATAGGCAATAAGGAAAGCTTAATTTGCATTGTGCACTTTGTACAAATAAAAATGCCGAAAAGATTGTTTTAGCACAGAACAGGTGTTCCAAATCTCCAGAAAATCAATGTACATAATGTAGCACCACCAGGACTTGGATTAGGGTTGCTTGCCATAAAACAGTGGTCGCCAGCCCTGGTCCTGAAAGCCCACTGCCCTGCACACTTCAGTGCTTTTACTGCTTTAACACACCGAAGTGATTAGCAGGTGGTTAAGAAGCAGGGCAAACACTAAAATATGCAAGGAAGATGGACCCCCAGGACCAGAGTTATGACCCACTGGCACAGAAGGACTACCTTTGGTTCCCTCAAGTACCGTTGCTTTGTATTATATGTGTTGCTGAGCCAATTAGGTTCTTTTACTGAGCACAAGAAATCAATGATCCAAGGCAATCAATGATATACTGCAGATGCATCAAAGTTGGTTAAAGTGTCAGTGTTTTTGATTATTGAGTATTATCCATTAAAAGGTTATTTTAGTGAACTAACCGTTGTTCTCCCATTGCGTCCCTCAGTGTGTATAGAAATTTGGGTGACCAGACATCCTGTATTTAGTGGGACAGTCCTGTATTTCAGATTTGCTTTAGGTGATTGAGTTTAGTTTACTGGGCTGCGAAGGCTTTTGATTGGGCCACAAATCTAAAATCAAGACAGGCCATTGGTCCGCAATCAAGACAGACCATTGGTTATTTAATATCATCTAATGTGGCCAAGTGGGCCTCGGTAACATGCAGTGATCGATAGGTGGGCCTTAATGTTAAAAAACGTTGAGAACCATTGGTTTAGAACACTTTTTTGTTTTGTAACATTGTGTATAATATGCTATTTGTATGTTTCTGAACGTGTTCACACTTCTGCATGTTTGATCCTGTCCTTGTACAGGATTTAAGATCAGCCAGACCACTTGCTTGTTAATTATATATAACAGCAAATAAACTAATCAGTGCACCCAGGTGTGCATTTCCAGACATGTAGACAAAGGGGTTAACAAGCAAACATGGTGCAAGAGCCTTTTGCCTTTTGTTTATGTTCTGCAATCACTATTCCCTCCTTCCTTCCTCCCTTCAGGGAGACAACTCCTATATTTTGATGCAATAATAAATGTGGATACATGCCATCACATAAATCAATGCTTTGTAATAGCTACATGTAACTGGAGTGCTCTGGACAACACACAGGTAAGAGAAGCTTGCTTTTTTAAAACTGTGAAAGAAAAGTAGGTTAAAATTGTAAACCAATGACAAAAATGCACTCATAATTATTCAATGAGACATTTCTGTATAAAATTTCTTGTTAAAATTACTTTCCAATTCTATCCGTATGTCAGAATAGCAACCTGATGCTGCAGTCAGCATGTGAACATACTTCTAAGGATAAGTGTGTGTACTGTCTCTTCCACGCAAAAAAAGTGTCCGATGAAATAGGCAGGCTAATAAACGTAGTCCTATTTGTGTGACCTCTCATCTTTTTTCTTCAAAAAGTTAACCAAAGAGTGACTAGGTTCCAAAATTAGAGTTCCCAAACTTTAAAGAATCATCTTCTCAAGTCAGGCATGGCAAATTTCGAATGCATCAAAGGCTTGACTAATAGATTTCAGAGCAGGATTCAGAGCGCAGAGCTGAGCAGAACAGGGAGATGGATACAGCTGAATAATAAATCCTCCGGCCGCCGGAGTTTCATATTCACAAGACTGCTCTGATATTTCATTTGAGCACCGGCCTGACCTCTTCGCACACCGGTCACCCTCGGTGCACATTCGGACGGTGGAATTGCGAGAAATATCCCGTTAACACATTCCAATAAAATCTGCTCTGGCTCATCGAGACGAGAAGCTTGCCAAGGTGTAAGGTGGCTAACCCCTAGATCCATACAAACCTATAATAAAAATCCCATCACATCTGAGGAGAATTTAAAGGAAACCATAAAATAAGGGTGACAAAAAATCCATCAGATACTTTAAGCGGTTCCACAGAAACATCAGTATTAGATCTGAGCTATAGTGCGAGCATTTGCAGCAGGAAAGGTGAAGAATAGTGATGAGGGCTTTCGATTTTTCTTTATTCGGAAAGAAACATTGTGTATTTTTGTGGGCTAGCTGCTGATTTGTATGCACTTAAATCTGGTTTATCAACTGAAGAACTGCAAACATGATTCTATGCAGTTCAGAAATCGGTTCCTACTATGTGTGCTATGTTATGTCAGAGCACAAAAGAAAAAAAAAAAGCTCAACATCATAATAATAAAATAATAATAAAAAACAGTTACCATGTGGAGGTACCTGTTTCATAAAATAGCAAGAAGAAATTATTGTTACAATTAAGAATTTGTTAACTATTTTACATTCGTTTTTTTATCAGTTTATTTGAGCATGTTGAAACTATCATATGTTCATAGTAGTTGATTGACAGGGTTAGGGTAAGGACCAAGAATAAATGTAGGGTTCGGTTTGGAGTTGAGCTAGAGATAAAATTTGGGGGCAGAAATAACTTCTTCTACTACTTGTTCTTGGTCTTCTTCTTCTACATCTTCATCACCTTCCACTCTTCTTTTTCCTTTTCTTTCTTCTTCCACATCCTTTTAACCATCTTCCACTTCTTCTTCTTCCACATCTTCATCATCTTCCACTTCTTCATCTTCTTCCATGATGGGTAACTGTGTGCATTACGTTCATTAAAGAGCCTTTAAAGTGGTTATATAAGGAATGGAAGCATCTTGCTATATAGAGCCCTTTAGGCTATGTGTGTGTAATCAGGCGTCAGTGTCTCCTTTGTGGACAAACAGAGTGACAGAGAAGAAAGAAGAAAGAAACGGAATATTTTAGCCTGCTCGCACACAGCAGCAAAGGAGGAATGGTCTGCCACTCCCTGAGCCTGAGCCCAAAGAGTGGTAGGAACTGTATCTTAATAAGCAGCACAATACACAGAGAGCCATAAAAGACAGACAGTGATGATAGATAGATGAAAAATGAGTGGAGAAGGATACAGTGAAAAGAGCGAAAGAGCGCGAGGGTTCCGCTTATACTTAATCACGCCGCAGTCCCAGTCATGAATGTCAACACTGCCTGTGAAATGCACGTGGGCTTTAAACAATTCACATTCATTGCACATAAATTAACGACATGCAATAAATATCAAACATGCCCTCCACCCATATCCAGTATTTCAGACATATGCAATAAATTATTCATAAACTATTGAACCTTGGAGCTTTTATCCATGAATATACCGTACCATAAACTTTTTTCCAGTCATTACAAAATATATTACAAAAATATTACAATTGATATTACAAAATGATCCATGATTCAGCAGCTTATAGCATCACAACCATTCCATCGTTTCATGCAACCCCAGTAGCGAAAACCAATTATTGATTAAAATGAAAACAATAAATTCAAGTGCAGTAACAGGTCCTCGACTGCCATTTTAGTCCTTAATAAGCCACATCCATCGATACAGTGAGTGTAAAAAATCGCAGTAATGTACGTGGGAGGAGTGTCAAAAAAGCTCAAATTAACCAAAACATCAGCGCCAGCCCACAGCAGGTGTGTGGTCCGAGATGCTGGAGTGGGTGGGCGCCTTTGCATATATCACAACTTGGGCTCTTTGTCTTTATTGTACACTTTCAGCCAAAGAGAACTGTTTTCTGAAATGATTATGGATTCTCACCAAAACATGATTCATGTAACCCCAGGAAACACACAATTAAGGTGGTTTGTTCTGTGGGTTCTCCTTTGGTCTTGACGACTGCCTCATACTGCTTTGTCCTACTTTCATAAATTTGAAAATTGTCTAAAGAGACTATTTTCAGCTCTTCACTGCCGGCCACAAACTATCCATTACATTTGATGGGCTGTCTGCACCTCAGTTCTATATTCGTTTTGGCTCAGTGCAACACAAATCAAACTTTTGATCTTTTTTGGTGTTTTGGCCCAGTGTTTCTTATTGTATACCACTTATACCTCTTTCCCGTCTGAAACTGTCTGTGATAGGCCTGCAACAATGTTTGGTAGGTCGTTTGTGCCAAAGTTAAATCCACATGAATGCCAAGACCCAAGGATTCCCAAAAGAACACGGCCCAGAGCATAACACTACCTCTGGCGGCTTCTCTTTTTCCCATAGTGCATCCTGGTGTGACCTCTTCACCAGGTAAATGTACCCAGTCATCCACATGATGTAGAAGAAAATGTGATTCATCATAGTTCACTGGATATACCTTTGACCACTAAAGGTAATTACAAGCCAGTGCAAACCCGGAAACACCTGTAATTTCGGAGATTCTCAGATCTGGTCGTTTAGCCATCTGGCCCTTTCCCAAGTTGCTCTGATCCTTATACACTTGCACATATTGTGTTCCAACACATCAATTTCGAGAACTGATTTTTCACATGATACCTTATATATCTCACCCATTGTAATGAGAAGATCAGTGTGATTCACTGTCAGTGAGGTCAAGTTTCAATCTTATGGCTGAACTGTGTATATATACACATATACAGTGTGTACACAAACAATTTTTCTAACAATAACAGCAGGACCAAACTATATATTGATACATCTATGTCACGTTTGCAACTTTTTAATCTTACGAAGCATTCTGTAGTTTTAATTAACTAACGTCATGTATGTTTATGCACATTAATGTCTATACAATACGTATGATGAATTTTCTATTGAAGTGAACCCTACCTGGTGCCTCTCCATCTTAGGCTTATATGACCGCAGACGCATATAAAAGAAAGATCTTATGGGTAATAAGACATGCAGGTATGTCTGTGGTGTTAGGCCTCAGTTCTGGGGATTTAAGAGGTGGGGGTAGTAAACACTGCACTGCTCTCTGATTCCTCTTCCCTGTTCTCTCAACTCTCTCTGGACCCTTTACTTTGAAGAGTTGCTTAGGTGAAGGAGTCAGAGAGAGAGAAAGAGAAAGAGAGAGAGAGAGAGAGAGAGAGAGAGAGAGAGAGAGAGAGGGAGAGGAGGGGCTTTTAGATGTATGTCTGGTCTGCAAAATGAGTGGTGTTTTAATCGGGTCAGTGTAATGTGGGTCAGTGGAGGTCAGACAGAAGATCCAGTTTAGCTGCATGAACAGTTTCTCTTCAGCCTAGGCAAAAGGCCATGGGTCACTGAAGTGTCAAGTCATTGTTTGTGCTGTGGTCCTATAAATCTTTTTCTTTTGTGTACAGGATTCTACATTAATTATTAAGTGTCCAATTAAGATTAATGTTGGTCATTCTGATAGTGTGTTGCACTCACCATTCAGTAACTGTCTGAATGACTGAAGATATTTAAATTTGTCTTACAGAATGTATTCCGTGCATTTATGCCCATTTTTTAGTTCTTGGATATATTTGGAATTTGAAGATTTAGATCAAAGAGTGTATCCAGGGGACCTGTGAAATCCAGATCCTCATGGTGTATCTGCTTCAGTTTGCCAACTTACACACACAAAAAATAGACTACGTCCAAACAAATGTCTATTCTCTACTTTAACATGATAAAACATGTTCATGCCCACTGTGGCAGTATGTTTTGGCTCAAGATACTTGACTAACCAACTAACCAATGAACCAATCAAGCAGCATTTATCAGACGCTTTTATCCAAAGCGACTTCCATTCCCTACCTACAGGGGACAGTCTCCCTGGAGCAACTTG
>JBBPDB010000036.1:6521014-6531556 GCA_037974465.1 Brachypetersius altus | reverse complement strand
AATCAATCAATCAATCAATCAATCAATCAATCAATCAATCAATCAATCAATCAATCAATCAATCAATCAATCAATCATTCAATCAATCAATCAATCAATCAATCAATCAGTCCAACCCAACCAATATTTCAACTGTTACTAAAGTCAAGTTCAAAGATTCTCTAATTAATAAGCTCTCTGCTGTGTTACACAAAGGCTAGCTCATTAAAGACTATGCTGTAGCCTTATACCATGGCAAAGAAGACAAACCAGAAGTTTATGGACATTTGCTTTAAAAAGGTTAAAAGCTGTGACATTCATTTCCTGATGCACTGACAACACCAGTGTCAGCTAAAAGAACGACATACAAAAGAAAGAAAGGAGCTGTCAATCTCTGCTACGTTTGTTTGCCTTTGTTGTTTGTCGACGTGAAACTGACATTAAAAGTAGATGACTATGTTCAGGGAAAAAAAAATGACGCAGATGGCTCAGCACCGCAAACACTTGCTAACACAATGCTCCCCCTAACCCTTGCAATTACTTTTGCAATATCGTGCTCCGCTGAGCATTTTTAATGAACACATAACAGAAGCAATTAGGTGCGTGATGGCATTTTCCTTTTTTAGCGACTAATTAAAGCACAACTTTACATGGTGACCTGGGCCCCACTGCAGGTGAACGGCAAATTCTCATGTTCAATATTGCTGCAGCCTGATGAGGGGGAAAAGCATGAAATGAAATTGAATGAGATGGAAAGACGAGGCCAAGGAAAGTGTATGCTGACCTCCTGCTGCGTTTGTCACTTAGCCTCTAAAAACCCTACTCTTTTGTCGGCCATAAATAGTGAAAGATGATCTAAGGAAGAGCGGAGGATAATGTGTCATCGGAGAGGGAGCGGAGCAGTGTGGGATGGGAAGGCTCAGTTACAGCCTGGCCTACGCCGCTGACAGATGTATTACTGAAGCGAGAGGGATGTGAGGCGGGACCATTATAAGGTAATCCTTCAGCGGGCTATACTTCATTCAAAGGGTGCTATTAGCACAGAAGAAGTTTGCTTCTTAAAGATGATAACAGGCGATACATTGCATTTAACCCTTTCAGACCTACATTAATATGTATATAGGCCCACGTTTCAATTCCTTGCTATCAAAACAGCCTAATCTTCACAGTAGTTGCATGGTAATTTGTGAATAATTCATAGTAACCACCGAATAATACGCTTTAAGGTTGACAAATAAAAGAGAGGTCTACATGTCTTTGTTTTAAAATATTTTGGTTTGATTATTTTTGACAATATTGTCAAACCACAGCGTAATCGAGTCTTACACTGTGACTGCCCTGTGACAGACTGGTGACCTTCTCAGGGTGTTTGGTCTATTACTGCTGGGACAGGCTCCAGCAACCCCCCACCAACCCTCCCCGCAACCTTGGTTAATGATAAGTAGTTCAGAAAATGGATGGATGGATGGATGGATGAATGGATGTGGGTGTCATATTAAAATGTATATTTTACTCTATTTACTCTATTAGAAATGATTTATATCAGAACTATTTATATTGGATGGAGATCTATAGAAGTAGGTCAGAATTATCTGAATTCTCATTACATTAACCTTTAATTGTATATGTATATAATTGCATTGTATATGTTTTATCACATACAATGTTAGATTACCATAGTCAGTAAATACTCTTGTGTGCTACAACATGTTAAAAAAACCCCAACAAAATATCCCCTGATTTGTGACATATTTTAATCAAGAAACACAGCAAACTGTAGAAAGAAAGCTTACCAGTAATAGACAAAGCAGTGGAATAAACTATTCTACAAATGTAGGTAGAACAGAAGGAGATTCATATAAGAAAACCCAGAATCTCCCGTTCCAAAGGAACAAAGGACCTCTCACTTACTCAAACAAATGTGAAGCAGCAATGCTCTAAAGGCAGTGTGGAATTTGTCCCGCAGGCTTGCTAAGGTTAAAAGAGCTTTATTAAGTAATGCTTTCAACAAATATAATGGCCATGATCAATAGGGATAATTCACCCGGCTCGTTTGTAAGGTGAGCTCCCTTTTTCCGTTCTATAATTGTGAAACAGAATGCCACAGATCCCAGTTCCCAAACTGATGAGCGATGGAATAAGGACAGTGCAGGATACCTAAGGGAGCTTCATCTCCAATTCAGAACACCTTTTTCGAAAGCCTCAGAGAGAAATGCCAAAACCGTTTTTTGACTAAATTATTATTATAATTGTTTCATGGCTTTCGAGTCCTGCTCCTAATTCAGTGTCTACAGAATGCAGAATTCTTCCAACAAGCTGCAAATTAAAACCTCTGTCACAACAAATGTCCCTCAAATCAAGGCCATTAAGCGTAAACCTTCTCTTAAGGCTGGCCTGCCTTCAGCCCTAGAACAAACAGTGGGGACAGAGGTAAGCTGTAATCGATACTGTCTCAGACATGAGGCTGAGGATGAGACTCATTCAATAACATTAACAAATAACCCGGCAATGGGGGCCATTATGCATTGAAATCTAAAGAATTGATAGCCTGCATTGATCGCCACACTAATGCCATGTTTTACTTCCTTTCAGAGCCTCCCCTGTCTCTCTAATAGCTTTAAAATATGGAGCAGGTGTGTGGTCTGGCTCAGGTGCTATTCGTCATGCTCCTTAGAGGGTCTTGGGTCTGCAGTGCTGCTCTTGCCCCTGTTGGACAAGGATAAAATATGGAGGTACAGAATGAGGCTTTGGGATTTCATTAATGAGATAATTAGGATTTATTGTACAAGATCCGTACTACATCAAAAAAGCTCTTAATACACTGTAAATACTGCCCTAAGAACTATATTTATTCATGTTCTGATGCCTTTCTTCAATGATTTACTATATTTTATTCTACAAAAAACAATATTTTCTAAAGGCTGCAATATAGTTATTGAAGTGAAGAACTGCAGTGTAGAAGAGATTAACCTGGGCTTGAGGGCAGGGTGGGCAGTGATGTCACTGAGTCTGTTGCTGTAGAGGGCAAAAATGTGATTATACTGTGTATTGAGTGATCCCTGGGCCCTGTGGGTCATGGACAGAAATTGGACTGGACTGTGTTAAAGAGAGGGAACAGACATCATTGGGCTTATTAGTGTAAGCCCAATGATTAGTGTAAGCATCATTGGGCTTATTAGTGCAAAGATGTGATTGGATCCAATGTTGAGGTAGACACAGGCTTCCTGACTGTAGTGGGCAGAGATCTCAAAGGGTCTAGTGGTGAAATTCAAAGAGATATAACTGAACCCTTGGGCAGAGTTGTCCTAGTACTTGCTGGCACACTGTACAAGGATGTGACCCTGTTAAGGGCAAAGGTGGGATTAGACCCTGTGGCGGATTAGGCAACGATGTACTTGTACCCTGCAGTGGAGTGGGTAGAGCTGTGATAGGACACTGTAGTGGATTTGGCAGAGATGTCATTGGACCCTGTGACAGACTGGGAAGAGATGTATTTGAACCCTATGGCAGACTGGGCACAGACTGAACCTCGAGGTGCAGTGGGCAAAGATGTAACTGTATCCTGTGGCAGATTTGGCCGAGAAGTGACTGGACTCTGTGACAGACTAGGCAGAAATGTAATTGTAGCTTGTAGTGGAGTATCGATGTTACTGGGCACTGTGGGATTTGGCAATGTGTGATTGGATCCTGTATGTGACTGGGCAGAGATATGATTGGCAAACTTTGCAGAGATGTGATTGGGCCTTGTGGTGGGGTGTACAGAGACGTGACTGGCTCCCTACTTTAAAGGGCTGACATGTGATTGGCCCCCACCCCTCAGATCCAATTACACTATGTGGTAGAATGGGTAGATATACGGCTGAATCTCGCACAGACAAGCTACAGACCAGTTTTTACCTCCAGGTCATCACTCTGCTGAGCACACAGTGCATACCCCATCTGAACAATCCTCCATCTACATTACACACAGATACATTCTGATGAGCAGTCCATTTAATGGATGAATGTATTACCGCTCCACAGCTACCCCCAAGTGCCCCTAGCTTACTTTTTATAGGTTCAACCTGCTTGTTATAGTCTTTACCTTGCACAGAAGTTGTCAGACTCTGGCAGAATGGGCACGTATATGTGGGACTGGATTCTGTGGCAGACTAGGCAGAGATATGACAGGTCCATTGATGTAAATGTGTGGACCCAGTGTCTTTCTGAGCTAGGATGTTGCTAGGCTCTCTGGTGCTGTGGACTGGGTGATACTCCGCCTCAGTGGGGTATAGCTGCATCCTCAGAGAGTGACAGAGTAGTGATCTCTAAGTGAACCTCTAGGTCTTCACACCACATATGGAGTCCAAAGAAAAAACAAGTCCAAAGAGATTGTCATAACACCGTCATAGACCAGCTTCTAGTCCCCAAGATATACCGCATATTCAATCATTTCACAATCTTCTAGAATCAAACGCTAAACCATTTTAGATGTTGAAAAGGTGCACATCTCATTTTCCCTCCTGCGGTAATGGGAAAAGGGAACTTTTCATTATCTCTCGCCCACTCCCTCTCAGCCTATATGGTATTCAAATATAGTATAAAAAAAGATTTCTTTTTGCGTTCTTCTCCCTAGACACTTTACCTAAAGGAATTGTCGTCTTATTCTTCTGTTTCAGTATTTCTTTTCGTGTTTGCAGGTGTGCTCATGCCTGAAGCCGGGAGCTGTGCAAGGGAGAAAAAAAAAAAGAAAAACACAATATGCAACTTGTATGAAGTTTTTCTTTCTCTTCTTAAATCAGCTGGTAAAATACTCCCTCCTTCACATGAAGAAACGAATACACACAGGATGCTGCCTCAACGGACTAGATACGCCTCATCGTCAGCAGGCAAAGGCCAATTTCTGTCATTTCTCTTCATTAAAAGTGAGCTGTGTACAGACTGAGAGGAGGATTAGGCCTGGCTCAAGCATTTTGCTGTTGGGACTGAGGCCAGGAGCGTTGTCTCAAGTCGCCAAGACAGATGCAGATGCGCCTGCGTTTCAATTAAACAGAAGTGCTACTGCTAGATGTGAGCCTTATAACCTCGTAATAAAGACAAACACACACCATGATAATGAAGGTGGCCTATATAAATCCTCAAAGTTGTTTATTCAGACAATTACGAGCTCCTGTGATTCATATGCCATTGTATTAAATGAATACAGCAGCAGCTAGCTTTAATATCTGATAAATTGACCAACAGAGAAGCAAGTGGGCTGTGCCAAGGATGCATTTATTGCGAGTTTCCAGTAATGACGGGGGAGGACATCCCTCTCTAATTTAGCACTGTAGTGTCGCAGGGGTGTGCTTCATTTGCCTTTCGGGAGGCTGGCGTTAACCCTCAGAGAAAATGCTTGCTTGGTCAGCTCATCTGCACTAAAGCAGTCTCCCGCTTTTGTTTGGAGCAGGAGGGTTATAAAACCCTCTCAAGAGCTGATGGCTTTGTTTTTCAGCTTTTAATCTACTGTTGAGGTCATACTAAAGTCAAAGACTGTATTTTATGGATTTGAATTTAAAGGTTGAAGCCATGTAGAGCATCTGCAAAAACAACAGATTCTCTTGACTCCATTTAAAACGATGATATCATCATTTACTACTTTTCTTAGTTAAGTAAGTTTACCTTGATTCCAACAGTTGACTAAGCTGTAGATCCGATAAATAATGGTCCTACAATAATGAGATAAGCCCCACTAGTTTGTATGGTTGTTTAGATGAATCAAGGCATTCATGATACAACCCCCCCGAAACATTTAATCACAATCAAAACACTATTACAAATGCTACCTTGTTCACTCATGAAGACAAAACAATTCCATCAACATCATCCAAACATTCCCTCAAAAATGGTCTGTTTAAATAAATATGTGAGCATCCACAAATGAATTTCTCCCCAAAACAAACAAACAAATTAAATGGAAAAAATCTAAAAAAAATCCCAATGTGCTCAGCACAAGACCTTCTTCAGGACTGTTGCATTTCATATGGCTCCTGATAAAGCTGCCTGAAGAACAGTGAGACTGTGCAAAGCTGCATCAGGGCAAATGAATCTAAAATAGACCACATCTTTAATTTCTAACCATTTCAGCAACTGCCAAATTCTTTGTGTTTTGATTATCCTCTATTGTTCAAAAAATGGAAGATAGTTAAACTTTTGGCTGGTACTGCCTAGAAAATGTTTGAAACTTTATTTGTAATGCAGGATGTTGTTGAGAGATATTTTTTATGCACACATGAGGGATTCTGCTGAGGGCTAATCAGAGTTTCCTGCCAGAGATGCATGTCTTTAGCTGCTAAATCAGGAGGTGGAATGGGCTAATTATGCACTGTAAGTAGCAGCGTCGCTCTTTGGAGCATGAGTTCACTCTGACATAGAGCTGACTCCTGCTTCTTCCTCAGCTCAGCCAAAGCCGGGCCTCTTCCTCCCTCCTCCCTCTGCTTTCTATTCCTGCCTGAGCGCCGAGCGTGAAAGTGGAGCAGCAGAAGAGAAATACAATGAGGAGAGAATCCTCAGAGCCTCGGTGGGGCCTGCTCAAATGCTCACTGGCAAGATAAAAGCTGCTACTGCAGGGGCAGCCAAAAGCAAAAGCAAGCCAGGATGTAATGAAGAGAAGTGGAAAAAAATCATAATGTATTGCTGAGGCAGGTCATCTGAATGGAAGAGAGTGAGAGCGAGAGGATGAGAAGGAGGGTGATAAGTTATGCAGTGTCTGGGAAAGGAGAAGGTTGTTCCCTTAGTTTGCATCACAGCTTATTCCCTTAGTTTGTCTCGGTGTGTCTATAACATACACAAATAGTTTTCTGCCAGTCCAATTATATTAAAAAATCCACACTTAGCATGTGTCAGCTCCAACAAGGAGCACTGAAAGGACATGTATTAAGTAGGCAGAGTGTTAGTGTATGTGTCTATCAGACTGAGTTTAATTTTACAGTCTCTCTCTCTCTCTCTCGCCTCCCCCATCTTCCCTTTATCCTCACTCTCCCTCACTCTGCCTCTCTCACTTTCAGACTGATGCAGAGTCTATTCAATAAGTTACCTGTGACTGAACTCTCCATAATTGGTGTCCTCACTCTGTCGTTTCCATCCCTAATGTGTCTTTTCTTCATAGCCAACATTAGAGTAGAGAGTCTCTGACCTACACACACACATCCTCTCCGGTCATCACTCTTTTTCGTCTCGTCATGGACCATCACTCACTCATATTCAGCGGCAAATAAAATGTAGCATTAATAGCCCAGACATGAGGGCCTATTACAAGTCGCAGTCTTGTCACTGAACAGCTTATAGGAGAGAGTCCAGTAAAATCTCTGTTTAGCAGTGTGAACTTGTGGCCTCCAGGTAAGAGTTAGATTGGAATCCCACCAGGTTACATCCTCATTGGGAAAGAACGGCCAGAAGATTTTCAGATTCAAACAGAATCTGCAATGCCTTTTTCCAAACATGCAACAACCTGGTGGAGCTAAGATAACATACTCAGCAGTATTTTTTCAAAGTGAATCCCAAAAAAAAGTAGTGATGTTACTGTAACATTTGAACAGCCTAACTCAGCGTTTCTCAAACTATGGGCCGCGAACCGGTGCCGGTCCGTGAGAGGGTTCCTGCCGGTCCACGAAGCCACGGTTCTGCACAAATCAAAATTCAGTCAGATCAGGTCTGATCTCAGTGACGCTGTCACTGCGTGCCCCGCCCCGGCCCGCCCCCGTGACTTCACGGCCCGCCCCTTGTTTCAGCATTCTAGAATGCCCTTTGTCTCATTCACTCCAAACTTTTCACGGACACACGTGTTATGAGAGCTGTCTGTCATCTCTGGCTGATGAGGGTCATTTCGATTCGTACTTCCCTTCAAAATCCCATCTAATGGAAAAGCAATGGGTACGAGACCCGTTCGCCAATCCAGAGATGGAGCTCTTGTGCGATGCAGGGTTACAGTCAAGATTCGGTCGGCTGTCCCTGTCCGAGTTCTGGCTCTCATGCTATGTGGAATATCCCCAGCTGAGTGAGATGGCAATTAAAAATTTGCCCTTCCACTCGACGTATCTGTGCGAGGCCGCTTTTTCTCAATTGACAGCCACGAAAACAAACGACAAAAACAGGCTGAACTCAGAAAACACGCTCAGAGTGTGTCTGTCAGCGTGTCTTCCTTGTTTCGACCGGTTAGTGGCGAGAAAGCAGGCACACCCATCACATTAAAATGTTGATTTTAAATTTTTTGTGCCAAATATTCCCTGTGGGTGACTAGACATGTAAATTAATTTATGTTAAAAGTTAACTATAATAACAATAATAATAACAACAACAACAACAACAGCCTAATTACTATATATCTGTATATTTACTTGACAGTAATATATTTATTTGGCAATAATCTCAAATTTAACCAAAGCACTCCTGTTAGGTCATCTATCTATGTATGCGGATACGCATCCGCAGGGTGGTGGTGGTGGTTGTGAGGGTCTCATATGTGCAGGGCCCTGCAGCCACAAAGCCTGACATGACTGGTCCCCAGGACAAATAAGTTTGAGAAACGCTGGCCTAACTGACAGTCTACAATATATAAAGAATACTAAAAAAACATTTCGCATTGGGTTCAAAGGGAAAAACACTGCTCTCTTCCTGGACACAGCTGCTGAGATGCACTTGAGCGGGCTTAGAGAAGAATGCTAATTATGAATGGCCGACGTGGCCAGACAGTCTGACCAGTTGTATCGGCCTGTCTGGCCGAAGCGGTCATTTGTAATTAACATTCTCCTCTTAGCATGTTGAAGTGCATCCATGACAAAACGCTGACAGAAATTTCTTGCCTCTTGATTCTACATGTCCTCAAGCGCAGTGGGGGCTCAGCCACTTCCCTGTCACTGATCTGAGTCCCCAGCTGAGCAGAATAACTCTCTTGCACACACTCCTAAGACACATTTGCAACAACAGATGGGAGGTACACTAGTACAAAAGAGTAGTGATATGATGTTGTTCCTTTCATAGGTAAGTGTGTTACACTGATTATACCATGAGTGAGGAGTGTTGTTAGGTACACACAAGTACAACACATGGCCTTAAATGGCTTATTGGAAATGATATGAAAAATAAATCAACTGATGCATTATTTTACTTATGCCGATACCAGGCATACTGTGCTCTGCTCCTCATAATGTACTACTAGATAAAGTAAATGAGCTGGTTTGTTGGTCCAGTAAGCACTTGAAACATGCAGTGTAATTTACAAGTGGCTCACAGCAGGAATGGAGATACACAGGCAAACACAAAGACGCACACACACACAAACACACGGCATATATACATACACACATACATATATATATATATATAAATCTAACAGCCACCAATCAGCATCATGGAAATGTCTCCAGTCTAAATTTACATTCATAGCATTTATCAGACGCTTTTTTACAAAGTGATTTCCATTCCCTACCTACAGGGGGCTGTCTCCCCGGAGCAACTTGGTGTTAAATGTCTTGCTCAGGAACCCAGTGGTGGGTTTTTGCTGAAGGTAGGATTTGAACCTCTTGGTCCAGAGGCAGGTACCCTACCCACTAGGCCACCACCTAAATGGTGGCTAGTTCTGTATAGCATGCACTGGTGTAAATGTGTGTGTGTGTGTGGGTGTGTGTGTGTGCGTGAGTGACAGAGTGAGAGCGAGAGAGAGAATCAAGGGTTAAAAGGTAATGGCTTTGCATTGTGACAGAAGCCTTAAATGAATAGAAAAGGTTTTCTTAAAAGGAAAGCAATTAGGATAAAACCCTATGCAGTTTGTTCTTTACCATTCAGGGAAAAACTATAAAGGAAAAATAGAAATGGGAAAGAATGTGCAGACAATAAACAATAAACAAAGGCAGAGCAGAGCAGAGCTGGCCACTGAGGGGGACGTAAAGCGAGCGCCAGGTTATGCGCTGAATGGAACAGCTGGAGCTGTGTTACACCGTTTACCGTCACTGGGGCCAGCAGAAAGAAAGAAACACATTTCAGCCACAATTCAAACACACATACACACACACACACACACACACACAAAAACACACACAAAAACACACACACTCTCTCTCTCTCGGCCTCGACCTCTTCTATCATAACATAAAATGGTATGGGTTGTGAGTCACTTGTACAATAGATTTACATTTCACAGTATTGACATGAAATGATAAAAAATGACTAAATGTTTTGCCAAATTTGAACTCTTTCTACTAACAGAGACAAATGTGGTATTAAAACCCTTACTTTATATACCATCATATTAATGCGTAATTAAATTCTACATATTTCCCAATGAGCTATGCAATTGTCATTTCCTTACACCAAATGTTTTTTTTTCCTTTTGCAAAACAAGACAACATTTCATCAAGTCTAATCTTAATATCTTCCACTGAATGCAAATGTGGCATTCGCTCCTTTCAACCAGCTAGTGAGAAATAACTCCAGTCTAATTACAGCAACACTTTTGCTGTTACTGGTGATAAAGTCTCAGCCTCAGACGTCACGCCCACAGAACGTTGGCTAAACGTCTGATGCATATGGTACACTTAACTGGAAACA
>JBBPDB010000036.1:6510874-6520914 GCA_037974465.1 Brachypetersius altus | reverse complement strand
GGTGTTTTGATCAGATGTGGTAATGCAGACGCCATTGTTATACGTGCACAAAAAGATCAATGACTTACTGCTTTTTTTTTTCGAAATGTGACGCTGAACGAAACGAACTGTGACTGGTTGTTTGACATGTCAGTCAAACGGCCTTATGGGTGGGCCTTGGCCAAAGAAAGTTGCTATGAACGCGAGACGACCGGTGATAAGCTTTTCTTGGTGATACAAGTTAACAGGATATTCCTCAAGACATGCCCTCTTACTACCTCTGTCATTGTTCTTTGTTAATCCACAAATGCATAAATACAAAAAATTCAGGAAACAATTAATGAAAAATCATTTTTACACAGACCCCCCCTGTCACCACCAAACACTAGACACAAGCAAAATGTCTTCCTTTTCCCTTTCTCCCAGTTCTCATTTTCACTCCTCAGCTGAGCTTAACACAGAGATACACACACACACAGACATACAAACACACACACACACACACACACACTCAGACACCGTAACCTGAGCAGTGCCTGATGAAAGCACTGTATTGTTCAGTAACAGACTGAGGCTGTGGGTAGCCAGTTCGGTGCTGGACTTGGGCGGGCTGATGTTGAAATATATTCAGCTCACATTTCTGTACTGTGGTCTGTTAGAAGGTCTATGTTTGCCAGAGCTGTGCAGAACACCATGTGTTGATAGTCTGGATAAGAGCCTCTGCTAGACGTGTGAATGTAATTATTGAAATGTAAGCTGCTGAAATTACAGTTCAGGATGACTGGTTCTATTTTACTGAATGAAGGTGAAAATCCAACAAAAGTTAATCATTTTAGCCAAAACAATAGAGGTCAAGGACATCCAATCTAATTTGCAAAGGGCCCAGGGTGGCTGTGGGTTTACAAGTGGAATCTTGCACGCTGCTGCTTGTTTATGAAATATCAAAAAATGAATTACACAGGAAACAATTGATTGTCAGTCTTCAAACAGTTGATCAAGTGTGCTGCTGCTTTGTCGGAACTAAGCCTTCATTCTGCCACAGTGGCCAGGTAACTAGGCTCTTGGTGCTGGCTTGCAATATTAGCATCCGTGTTGTCTGACTCTAGTTAGGGTTAATTCAAATAATTAACAGTTGATAAATGGATGGTAAATGGATGATTGGCCTGGGCTTATTGATTGGCTATTAATTTTATAAATGGGTTTAAAGGGATTTAAAGTTATAAGCAATGCAGGGTGATATATTTAAATATTAAAACATACCAAAACTGAAGCAACTCAAGCACAGTTTAAATGACATGTAATCAAATATGGCTTACGTTCTACTATCACTATCAGCAATTTCATGACTGATAGTCCTGGATCTGACACTCCCAACCAAAAATATCAGTTTACCAGCGCAGTCATGCACAGTTGTGTTCAATCATGCTCTAGTTTTCCTCCATACGTTTGATTTCACTCAGTACGTTTCTTGCTCTCAAACAGAGGGAGACTATAGGGGGGCCCTGTTTAAGCCGTGTGGTACAATCAGCCCTGTAATTGGTGGGAGGACTGCTGACACACGCTTGACCCTTCTAGACCAGGATTGGCCAGTTTAAATCAAAAGAGGAAAATGCTGGCAAATACATCATCCATTTAGCGGACATTGGGAAACTATTCCCAGGACGTACCTTGAACATACTGTTTGCCCACAAGGGCAATATTAACCTACTTTAAAAGAAAACACAGATTTTGGCTCCCTGGGGCTTTAAAGCAAGGTCAGCTGGATCTGTCAACGGCTGCAGTGTGTGCAGGTAGTTCCAGTCCTGTGCAACTCTGCCGGATCTCAGTAATAAGCTGACATGCTGATCAGCTTTGTAGTTCATGAGGGGATTAAATAATGTACTCAAAGACAATGCAGCCTTTGCTGAAACAATTCGATTACTGTTCCTACCGATTACCTTGAACTGTCCTTACTTTATTTACTTGCAAAACTGTACACATAAGAAGTAAGCAAATAAATAATAAATATCTCAGGGAAGCGTAAATCAAGGCTGTGGAATTTTAATCGAAGAAAACTGACATAACTGCTTTAATAAATCTGCTAGCCCTTTGTTGAAGTGTGCAGTAGACACCACCTTGTTGTGTTTTTTGATTAGGTAGTTTATCAGGTGCGGAACCCTTCAGTTATTTGCTGTGCGGAATGAGTAGCGTTCAGCGGCTGGTGTCTGTTTAAGTGCACTTGTTCCAAACACTTCCTAAGTAGTTCAGCTTCTGCACACCTGCGAGTCACGCTTAGTGCAATCAACACAGTACAACACCTCTCCTCACAAATATTCACACACACACACACACACACACACACACATAACACATATTCACACACACACAGACACACACACACACACACACACATGCTATACATATATGCGTATACTAGTCGCTTTCGTGTTATACTGGTGTATGCAAATGTTTTAACACCACACATTTAAAGCCAAGTGAAAAATAAAGTCACACATCCTCTATGGAGAACGTACTTAAATACGGCATTTTCTGCAGGTTCTAGTTATTTCTTCTTATTTGCACAGGCCACATATTAACTGTTTTCTCTGTAGAAGAGGCTAATTATTTTCTTATTTTCACTTATAAAATCCCCAAAACATGTTTCATTAGCTTGGGGCACCCACATTTTTGTACATGAAATTCACATTTAGGGATATGATGGAACATGAACACCAACAAAGACAACCAGAACAACTTACATGCCAGGAATTTAGATCATGCATGTGATTTTGAGTTAGAGCAGTCCACTGATGCCTGCTGTACACTGCTGCAGCTTCAAGAACAGGCAACACTTATTCAAGCAGTAAGGGGCGCCATATTTTATGATTTGTGGGAAGTTCTACTACACTCTGCCTCATTCACTCTGACCCCTCTGACTTATCTGTTCTATTTCTGAACATTCTTCAGACAACTGCAAACATTACAGTGCTGGTGTAATCTGGCCGATGCTGTATCTTCAGACCACATGGCTTCAGTGCTATTCTATCAATATCACATACAGGTTAATTCAGTGATCACATGTGAGTTATGGCTTCATCTTTGTCAGATAAATAAAAACAAATAAAAATGATAGCGCATATGCAGTATGCATCTTCTGTAATCAGGCCAAAGAGCAGCAGTAATTAGTCTGGGAAACAACAATGGAATTACTTCACTAAGACCTGATTCTGTTTTATCAGTGTCTGTTTTCTGCATGGCCCTTCTGCTTGTTGCTGCTTTCTTTGACGCCAATATGACTGATATGTCCTGATGTCTACCTTTAAGAGAGCTCAGACGTGACAGGGATTTACCTGAAGAGCTAAGATCCAAGCTGGTTGCTCTGAGGAATAATGCTGAATGGTCTGAAACAGGAAGCTGTGGTCTGAAAAGTGTACACCATTCTAAACATACAGTCAGATGCTCAACACACACACTATAAGGCACAGTTCATTCATGGCCCTCAGTCTGGAAGAGCGTAATTACAGGGAAAGTATTAGCAGCTCGGTGCTGAGTGCAGAGGTGCACGAATGAATTAAAGACTGTTTCAGAAAAAGCTGCAGGTGAGGGTGAAGAGTTCAGTATGCCAAGGCACCATTCTGGCCTTCAAATGTAATGCATGACTCAGATAAAGCTGCACTGGGCAGCCAATGATGGTGATATGTGCCCTGTTTCACACTGGGATTAAACATTAGATGAAAGCCGTGCTCTCAGTGGCAGAGCTAAACACAGACAGGCACTATAAAAATAACACCAGTCAGAACATACGGGTTCTAGATCTCAAAATACATAATAATACATAAGTATTTTAATACACACTGAAATAATGAAATAACATTTTGGAAACTACCAAAAGAAAATGTTAATACATACTGATTCACACACATATATAAATGAGACATAATAGATACAGAAATCTGATACAATACATACTGCCAGAGAAATCAGATTCCTTACCTGGTTCACACAATGGTGATCCAATCTGATATACATAGATGCTCAATAAGGCCGAGATCTAATTTGATACTTGCAGAACCTTTACTAGTGATCTGATCCGAGGCCTGAGATAAAGCAGTGGTGTAATCTACAACCTGCAGATGCAGGAATCCAACAACCTGCAATCCAGTCTCAGTCTTGTACCTGCTTTAAAGGTAGCATACTCTGACTAGAGAAATAGGGTGAGGATGCTATCCTGCCTCATTTATCAAATGTAATCTGTTAGCAGTCTCCAACATAAATCATTCCTCTGGCCCACTTTTCTGTGTGGCTGACACTTAGAGAGGGAAAGCACAGCAAACGAAGTAAGAGAAAGGGAGAGGGACAGGAGAGAAAGACAAAGGGGGGGGGGGGGGTGAGAGAGAGATAGATAGAGAGAGAGAGAGAGAGAGAGAGTCTTTGTGAATTGCTCTGTGTTTGATTGTCTGCTCATGTGCAAACTGATGTGCTAGTTTACAGCATGCTCAAATATTTTATTTTAGTTTGACATGCATGAAAATCAGTCGACATCATTAGATTTGAACAAAAAAATTCTATTTTCCAGTACTGAGCCATGGTGTGGATGCAAAACCAAATCACACATTACATGCACCGTGCGCACAGATGCATGGTTACAGCTTCTTACTGTTGATGCAAATTTTATCCAGTGCACAAAACAAAGCCCAGCCTCCAGCTCAGAGAGCAAAGCTTCTTAGTTAACAATGGGAAAGAGAATAAGATTCACTGGTGTCTCCAAAAACTTAAAAATTTTAATCTCACCAATGTAATGACATATCTAATTACTAATTTAATTCGTTTTCTGTTCTGGACTGATAGTTTCAAGGTTGCATGAGCGTACTTCGTTTGTGTTGTCGCAGTGTCAAAAAAACAACAACAAAATACCTCAAATATGTATATAAATATATACAGGGGGGGAAATAATTATTTGATCCTGTGCTGAATTTGTAAGTTTGCTTAAGCAAAAAATGAATTATTTTATGAGGTAGTTTCATTTTTATGGAGAGACAGAGTATCAACCAAAAATGTAAAAAAAAACATGTTACATAAAATTGATTTGCATTTCACTGAGTGAAATGAGTATTTGATCCCCAAGCAAAATATAGCGCTGGTTGGAGAAACCCTTGTTGGCACAGCAGTGATGTTTCATGAAGTCGGTCACTAGGTTTGCTCACATCTCAGGAGGGATTTTGGCCCACTCCCATTTACAGAAACTCTCTAAATCCTTTAGGTTTCTTGGCTGCTGCTTGGCAACTCACAGCTTCTGCTCTGCCTCAGAATTCCTATAGGATTGAGGGCTGGAGACTAGGTAGGCCACAACAGGACGTTAATGTGCTTCTTCTTCAGCCACTCCTTCGCTACCTTGGGCTATTGTCCTGCTGGAAGATCTTCAGTGTTCTGGCTGAGGGGTGGGGGGGGGTTCTCACCCCAGAATTTACAGTGCATGGACCCATCAATTGGCCCCTCAATGCAGCAAAGGCATCCTGCATCATTAGAAGAAAAGCATCTCTAAGCATAATGTTTCCACCTCCATGTTTGCCTGTGGGGACGATGTTCTTCAGGCTATATTCAGCATTTCCCAGCCTCCTAGCAAAGCGGGTCAAATTGATGCCAAAGAGCTCGATTTTGGTCTTATCTGACCACAGCACTTTCATCCAAGCCTTCTCTGAATCATTTAGATGTTCATTGGCAAACTTAAGACTGGCTATACATGTGCCGTCTTGAGCAGGGGGACCTTGCAAGATTTCAGTCTATTATGATGTAGTGAGTTACCAATAGTGTTCTTAGTGACTGTGATCCCAACAGCCTTCAGATCATTAACAGGCTCCTTCCATGTAGTTCTGGTCTGATCCCTAACCTTTCTCATGATCATCCTCACTCCAAAAGGAAAGACACTGCATGGAGCTCCAGACTGAGGGCAATTGATAGCCATTTACTTTTCTTCCATTTCCGAATAATCACACCAACAGTTGTCACCTTGGTCTTGGTCTTGCCCGTGGTGGTGGAGAGTTTGGAAAGGAAGAAACTGATTCTGTGGACAGGTGTGCTTTATACACATAATGAGTTAAGATCAGGAGTCTCTGTAATTGATAGCTTGATTGTAATCTGTGTTCAGTGTGGGCACACAGTCTGTGGGAGCCAGAAGTCTGGCTGGGTTGTAGGGAATCAAATAATTATAAATTAAACATAAATTACACAAGATTGTAAGAAAGGTCAAGGAAATGGAAAAGATTGCATTGAGATTAGTTTGGCAATTTCTTTTGGCAATTTTTTTTATTATGAAATCAATTATTCAGTGCCGAAAATCACAAGACCACAACTGGCAAATAGTTCCCTATCTAGAAAGCAATAAAACATCAGTAAGAGTATAAGTAATAGCGTAAGTAGTCCAGCAACATTCCTGGCACTTTTAGGTTAATTTAAAAGAAAGGTTCGGACATTTCTTCTCATGTACGCTGATAATAATATAGAAAATATTTTAAACAAGTGGTCAAAATGACTTCTATGATCTAATTTTAATGAAATTAAAATGAGCTTTTCTAGTGTTAAAGTTCAAGTAAAGGCTGTTCTGGTAGGTCATTTTCCTCATAAGTCAAGGTTACCATGGTGCCCTCAGAACAGGTTGTACACACTCAAGCTTAGCCTCCACTTCCAAAACCGCAACATCAAAGGCCTGTATGTCGAAGGTCAGCAGAGCTCTTGCTCTCCTAGCATTTTCAGTGTTTGACCATGCCCTGCCCACTCACCTTTCTTGTCCCCGAAGAAGAGGGTCTGCTGTGCCGGGTTTGACCACTGGAGGGAGGTGTTGTCATTATGATCCACACGACAGGTCATGTTGGCCGTCGCTCCCTCTGTCACCGTCACGTTCTGGACAATGGGGAATTGGCCTTGGGCCCCTTGGAGACAATCACAGAGAGATTGAGTTATGATCCGGTGAGCACACAAAAGGGCTTTACTTCACACAAGGGCTTTAATTCTCGTGATGAGCGCTCGGTCAGAACAAGTCTACTCGACTCCCTGTGTGACCCTATCAGAGAGGGCTTGAGCTCTGCATCAGTAATGAGATGGGAGTCGTTTGAGGAGAAGACAACCGTTAGTGTGTTTTCATGGTCATCATCCTGCATAAGTAGTGACAGCTGAATGAAACAGTAAAGATCAGGCTATAGAAGGATTGCCGATATGGAATGGCCTCACACTACAGGAGGGTAAGGGCTCCACAGTAACATCTGTTATAAGCAAAAAGTTTAAAGTGATTTTAAAAAATGAACCGAAGGTTCCATACTGCAGTGGATCTGTAGCCTTCCTCCCATGATTTCAACAATAAAAACAATTATTCAAAAACTTCTCTGTCACGCTAGTTTGTGCTAAGAGCCAGTTTAAGGGTAACCTGGTCACTTTCTACAATTACCAGAAACATGACTAAGTGCCTGAATGCCTAAATTGTTAAATTAAATAAAATATATTTCTAGTCTTTCACACAGACAATGTATAACGTAGAAAACTCTACCACAAAAGTAACATAAAACTAGTTTAATTCTACCTTACTACGGATAACAGGTTTGGGTCAGTTTTGGCTACAGAGTGCTGACTGCTGAGTACTAAATGTATATAAGACACTGTTAGAAAGTCCAGTAACTGAAGTTGAAAAGCATTAAACAACAGTGTTTAAATATTTAAAGCTGTCTTGTCTTGAAAAAAATGGAAACCTTTACAAAGGCTCCTTAGGGCCCCAATTTATTATAGAGTTTTTTGGAAGAGCCCTATAGCATCTGACTCACCAATATTATTACTTCTCACTACAGATTCTGTGGTTTGTACTGTTAGGAATAAATGGCTAGACTCCTTCCCGGTCTAATGAGTAAAAAGTGTACCTCGACAGATAGCACACCAGTCTGTACTGTTAATAACAAATATGGGAACAGCAGTTTTATCACAGAACACCTCAGATGCAACTGGCTACGATTGGAAACAAAAAGGTTTGATTTTAATAATTATGCAGAGTTATTTTCCAAGCTGCAAATAACTCTCAGTGGTGTCAGCTTAGTACCAATTGTTCCTCAAAATGAGTTTGACAATTTCTCATCAGTTTCTTTCCCTGGTAACAGAAAACCTTTTCTCAGTTGGCTGCTGGCTCCATAATTGGAACCATGCTAAGTATGTATCTATTTTAGTTAGCATTTGTTTCTGACAGCACAGTGCCCTGAAAGCAGCGTGTCGGTGTGTGGGGAACTGACTGACTCCTAAGTGCCCTTGAGCGAGGCAGTTGGCCTGATATACAGTATTGAGGAACAGAATAAAAACCCCACCTCTGCTGAAAAACTGAGCACATCGAGCAGCCAGCTGCAAGAGTCCACTAAGTGACTAAATAATGATAAAAACAATCCATCAGTGCCAGACCCCAGGACACAGAGCGTCAGGTCTTAAAGAAAGAAGTGAGTAAAGCTTTAGCACAGTCAGAAATTATTCACAAATCAACATCCTCCATGGCACCCCAGGGTTGGACAACCCAATAATAAATGACCTTGTGCAGGGGCGGAATGCGGAGAGGGGAGATAATGAAAACGTGTGCATATATAAAGGACACCCTAGAGAATAAGTGATAGATGAATAATCCATGTGTATTTACAGTGTGGCAATGATGCACCTCATACCTCAGGTCAACATCTTCGCCAATCTCCCCTGCCTAACAAGCAGTCAGAAAAGGTGATAAATATTATACTGGGATGTGATGGGCAGAGGACAAGAGAGAGAGAGAGAGAGAGTGAGAGAGAGAGAGAGAGAGAGTGAGTGAGAGAGAGAGAGAGAGAGAGAGAGAGAGAGAGAGAGCGAGAGAGAGAGCGAGAGAGAGAGAGAGAGAGAGAGAGAGCGAGAGAGAGAGAGAGAGAGCGAGAGAGAGAGCGAGAGAGAGAGGGAGAGAGCGAGAGAGAGCGAGAGCGAGAGAGAGAGCGAGAGAGAGAGAGAGAGAGAGAGAAAGTGTAGATTTACAGCTGTAAATACAGGTGTCTCCTAAGAGGCCCATGAATAAAATCTTCCATGAAAGTCTTGCATGAAAACAAAAGGTCTGCGTGTTTGTTTCAGAGTACGCTACCCCACCACCTAACCCTCTACTTCGAGTTTTAAAGAACAAGTTTGAAAGCCTATGTAGAACATTGTAAGGGATTTGACTCACAGACTCAACTTTTTAAACCGCAGGGACTGGATTTGCGTGTGCTTTTACTTGCATAATCCTTCGACAGGCAGAAACGTTTCAAGCTTATTTCTTCTTATGTCCGTCCAGTGGTTTTACTCCCATAACTACATCTTGAGCTCACGATGCATTGGCTGATTTATTTTAGACCTCATCTCTAGGGATGCCGTGTTACAATCTATGCTGAAAGGTTACGAAGCCAATAGAGGAGATGGCAATGAAAGATAAGGACTGAAGCATTCCACATTCAATGCACTGGGGCAGATGTGATTTGTGATATTTGGAAGACTATTTGACTTTATTTTGAAATAGCCTTGTTTCTGAATGAGGGGGTATAAGGCATTGTAATTATCTACCTGAATTCTATATTAGAGGTCAGACAATACCTGCCATGTTTGTTTGTGTTGTACAGAACAGCCTTGGGTGAAAAAACATGTTCAAGCCTTTGGGCTTCGAAAACGTCACATTTTAACCAGAAACATTGCAGACACTGGTAATTGCCATCTGAAAAAGCATGAACAGATTAGGGCATTGTTTAGCTTGCTGAATGCCTGAGCCATGTGGTGATGCTGTTCGAAGTCACTCATTGACCTTCTGCCGCTAATACAATAGAGCATAATGTCACACAGCCAGGTCAGGTTTACATATTTGGTGGTTTACAAAACTCTGCTCTAATTCAATACACTCATCGTGACGTGATACACCACAACAAAAGACATGTTAGTCTCTCAACAGTCCACCAGTTGCCTGTGTAACGGAGAATAACACTGTATTTACGTAGACGTGGCTAGGGATGGGTATCGTTAAGGTTTTAACGGTATTACTACTTCTTTCGATACCACTTATCGGTTCGGTACTTTAACGG
>JBBPDB010000036.1:6463402-6481042 GCA_037974465.1 Brachypetersius altus | reverse complement strand
GTGAATGGGTTAAATGCAGAAGTTGAATTTCGTGCTGTTCACACTGTGTGCAGTGGTGTGTTCACGTATGACAAATGTTCACTTTCTTCATGTGCTCCATTCATGCCTTTTTTGTTAGCCTTGAACTCTTGATGTGTCATTTAGATCCAGGGATCTACTAAAAGGAAGCCAGTTTGTCTTTTTGTGGTCCACCATTCATTGTTCTCTAACAAACCACAGCCACATAATATTTGTTAATAAGGCAGAGGCAGAGATTCAAACAGAGGTTTACAGGTATTATGCATTGATGGCTCCTTAGGAAACAAATAGTTGGTAGGTACACAACCGTAACCTAGGATAGATTATAGATTAGAATCTAGGATACACAATGCATGAATGCAGCGAGTAATGTCACGTCAGCCTCATTTTGAAACATACAGCATTAAACAAAACTCTCACTGATTTCACTCAGTCAACTTAATTTAACGTAGGGCCTCAATAATCTATTAAACGGACAATAACATTGGACATAATTGACGACCTTCAGTTTATCAGTGAGTCCCAATGCTGCTAATGTCATCGATGAAGTACCCTTTAACAAGGTACCGTCCCCACACACCGCTCCTTGGGCGCCCCTCTTCACTGGGCAAAGAATTTCACATTGTTCACATATGACTATAAGGGGCTACTTTACTTTATTTTTGAATTCACACCTACAATGGTGGGCAAAACTCCCAACAACAACTCCCAACAACTCATCACAACTCATCATGTTTATAATTAGAACATGTAAAATGTCTTCAAATTCTAATCACTAGCATCCGAACGATATGTAATAACACAAACAATAGTAATAAAATAAGAAAGCTAAGCAAAACCAAACCACAATAACTATTAGTCCACATCACTTTGTTTGGCTTATTTCAGATTAAAAGTGTAACAAATGATAACTGATAGTAAAACTGTCAGTAAAACATAAAAGCTAATACTAGAGTAGTAGAAAGACAGTACGGACCAGTTCTGGGTATTATGATTTCTAACGCACCAAAGTCAATTTTGATATGAAGCCACAAAGTTTCATATTGGTCAAGCCCTGTATCTCGGAAAGAACAGACTCATATTTATCCTAGGACACCGATTGTTGGTATGAAATGTAATAAAGTAGATGCCTGCACTTTGGTGGGATTAGCTATAACCACATTTTACAGCTTATATACAATTGTAAAAGACGTTCTGGCATTTGAGCCTTTGCAACCAATCGGGAACTCAAAGTGTCTTGGATGCAAGGAGCATGTTTTTCCCATTGCAATATTCCATATACCTCTTTGCTGCCCTTTCCCTGTCCCCTAGTGTTCCTTTAATGTTTGAACCAAATGGCATTAGAGTGAGTACAGGGGGAAAAATACAGGCAAAAGTTATTGCTCCATGCCTTTCAAAGCTTCGGAGGGGGGAGCTGAAGCAATAGGGCCTGATTGCTAATATTCTGTTTGTGCTGTTTCACAATGGTAATTTGACAATTTAACGTAGCTGCAAGCTCTCTCTCTCTCTCTCTCTCTCTCTCCACTAAGGCAACAGAGTGTGGTGGAAAATAAATAGCATAAAATCAAATGAAATAACATGAAATAAAATCAGGATGAGCCAGTGCTTCAGGCTCATTACCTTTCCGCTCCTGTGGGGCCCAGCAGCCGAGGCTAGATGCTAAATGAGACAATAACACGCATGCATCACACCCACACACACAAACACACGCACACACACCCACACAAACATAGATATACAGCCCCTCATATACACACGCACACACAGATGCAACTGTTTCTGCAATCGGTGCCAGAAAATATGGACCATTATCTAAGTGCATCACTCACCACACTATTTATAGTAAGAGTTGTATTACATGATACAGTGGGCGAGTTCCTCTTAATGTTAGGGTGTATATAATATCTTACAGCACTACATGGCACGTAGAGAACAGATAAACACCACAGTACTGCGCCTATGTCAGTATGTGGACAGAAAAACGGCAAAAATGAAAGGCAAATCGACCAGTTAGTGTGGAAGAATGAGCGCACTTCCCTCTACAGAGACCCTGTTTGTCTGCTGATGGTGCATTTAAAGGCTGCTGTTTATTTAGTGGGTCTCCCACTTGTAGCCATAATTAATCTGTTTAGTTGTTCAATTGAACATTGCATTTTTAAATACTCGTTTTCTCAATCTCTGCCTCCTATTTCTCTCTCTCTCACCTTCTCATGTGCTTTCTTGCGCATTCTAGTCTGCATCAAATGCCCTATGACTGCCTTTGTACTTTATTGTTTTATGTTGTATGTGTCATGTCCTTAATAGTCTACAGGCTGTGACTCTTCATGAATCCAGGTTAAGCTTTATATTAGAGATTTCTCCAACATTTCACAAATGTTACAGCCTCGTCATACAGGGTGCTAGAAGGTGTCAGACAGCTCAAGTTGACACAATTTTCTGTTCCCTCATCTAGTTTTATTTGGCTTTTTAGCTCCAGAGCAAAATTAAAGAAACAAACTTCAGACACCAAACACATCTAGGCCATTTGTCTGCATGGGCTTTTATATGTAATGCTGATGACAAAATGGTTTTTCACAAAGTTTTGGGCCACATCCTTCAAATCTATCATAAAGCAATGTCTCAGGCATCAAACAACGTAACCATTTCATGCAATAGCTTTCTGTGATGTAGCTTTCAGAGACAATAAACACTTCAAACATATGGTTCCTATCACCTCTGTGAACAACTGAGGCTTGGTAAGAACCTAGAATGTCGCATTTCACATCATTTCACTCTGAATGACTTTTTCCATTTAAATTGTTTTAAATATGAGAAGATGTGGAAAAAATTGGTGCATTTCCTCTTTAAAGGGTCAAAACAAAACAGAATCACATGCTAAGCATGCAATCACACAATGAATCAGTCATAAAAAGCACACACTACCTCAATTAGCCTTCATTGTCTTTTTTACAAATGGCTTAACAAACATGAAAAACAGGAATATGGTGGGTTAGTAAATTACAGGGAGGAAAAGGGTGTATTGTTCATTTTTGTAAGTGCTTACACGACCAGACAGAAATCTGGCTCTTTTAATCAATCACATCTAACATCTAAGTATTGCTCATTTGTTTCTGATTACTTATTAAAGGCATTTTGCTAAATAATGGAATAAAAACATTGCAAACATATAAATCTGTCAAATGTTGTTATTGTTTTTCCATATTAGCAGTGGGGACAAACTCCTACAATGATAAAAAATTAAAAGAACACATTCTCATGATCATATACACCAAAATGACAGACCCTCATTATGCATTTTGTCTTTTGATGTCTTTCAATCACCAGGATTTAAGCTTGATGAACAGGCTGATTTAAAAAATGTCCCTTAATTCCCATTTCAATAAGACCCATTAATAGAAACTAAGCAGTGAAAAACGCTTATTTTATTTAATTGGTGTTTTAATTAATCATGATGTCAAAACAAGGTGTGTATATGCACAAATCAACCAAAATATTGATCAAATCTACTGACAGATTAAGTGAATATCTTGTTACAATGGCAACTATTAAGGGATGGGAATCTATGAGGCAGCAAGTGAACAGTCAGTTCTTGAAGCTGATGTTTTGGAAAAAGCAAAACTGGGCAAGGACCTGAATTACTCTGACAAGGGCTGAATCGTGATGGCTAGACGATGGCTAGAAAACGGCAGGTCTCGTCAGGTGCATGCATGAAGAAGGTATTTCTGGCTATAATAGAATGGTGTCCAAACACTGAGCCTTAGAATGGAAGAAGGTGACCCCAGTATGGACTATGGGCAGAATGTATGTTGACTGGGCAGTGTGATGCTCTGGACAATGTTATGCTGGGAAACCTTTCTTCCTGGAATTCATATGGATGTTACATACAGTATATTCTACCTACCTAAACGTTGTTTCAGTACACCCCTCATTGCAACGGTATGCCCTAATAGTAGTGGGCATTTTAAAGATACTGCACCCTGCCACACTGCAAAAACTGGTCAGGAAGAACTTTAGATGTTGACTTGGCCTCCAGATTCCAGACTCAAGCAAGCACCTTTGGTATGTCCTTGTCTGAGATGTGGAGGCCACACCTCATAACTTAACGGATGTAAAGGAACTGATGCTAATGTCTTGGTGCCAGACACCACTCCACACCTTCATGCTCTGATGTGGTAGTAAGAGGAGGACCTACAGGTGTTATGGGTAATTGTTGTATATTTGTCTATTCTGCCAATGGTAGGTTAGCCAAACCCATTCACGCTGAATCTTATTCACGATCATTATTGTGTGAACACAACACAGAGCAAGTTA
Organism: Brachypetersius altus; assembly: GCA_037974465.1. Lineage (NCBI taxonomy): Eukaryota > Metazoa > Chordata > Actinopteri > Characiformes > Alestidae > Brachypetersius > Brachypetersius altus. Next base: position 6,476,713 of record JBBPDB010000036.1, on the reverse strand, counting down.
TATATAAATAAATTATTCATAAATTGTTTATAGTTTTTCTTTGGAGTTCATAGGTTCAAGACCACTGTGGATGGCCAAAACAAGCGGTGCTCCATGCACACTCACGCTCATGATCCATTCTACTGGAAATAATGTCTCTCTCACACATCCATCATCAGCACAGAACGGACTTGCTCATGCAGCCACAGTCATCCTTTTCCACCATTAGGAATGGATTGTATGTGTGCATATTTGATCATGCGTGAATGTGATGTGTTTTGCATTGATCCCTATGTTTTCATCCACAAACACACAGTTGAGCACTTTTAGGTACATGTTGTAAATGTATTTTGCACAGTTGGTCCATCAGACAACAACCCCCTGCACAAGTAACCTTTCTGAAAGGGCTGTAAACACTTCTTTATAGATACTGTCTTCACTTTGTCAATGACGTAATGCTTTTCCTACAAAATAAATGTGAAACAGTGCAAATGGGTGTGATTTCACAAGGGCATTTCAGCATTCTGTTTTGCAGAGTGATGCAATTCATTTCTTAATAAACAAACAAAGGCCATCAGCATGCAAATGGGCTAATAAATCTAATCAAGCCCATTTAAATAAGCTTTTCCAGAGCAATCTTTATTAGATCTCTCCAAATCTGCCCCGTTGTCTCACATAACAAAGAGATGCCGTTATGTTTGGTTTTCATTTAATCGAGAATATTTGATTTACTCTCCTTAAAGCGATTATGCTCCCATTCCTCTGCACAGGCTTGTTCATCAGTTAAACAAACAAATGCTCACAGCTAGCCAGAAAACAGTCACTTCTACATGTAATATGCGACTGTAGGAGGAGACAAACAAACAATTGCAGCCTCTCCTTTAAAAAAAAAATGGGTTGGGATATGAAACAAGACATCCAGAGGAGCAAGATTTGATGTTGGAACCGCAGGGTTTTCCGACAGGGCTGTGTAATCATAATAAACAAAAACAACAATCAAGGCTAGTCTGATGGAATGTTTTGATTGCAGACATTAATGATTACAGAGACAGTGAATTTCAACATGTTTACAGCTCACTCTACAGGGTTGTTTATGTAACCATTGAAGGATGCTGACGATTGGTCAGTGCACTTTCCAGACACTGTTGTTTTATGACTCATTGGGTAAATGTGGCGTTTGTTTTCCAACCAAACCTAATTTTTTAAAATATTCTTGTCATTTATTGACACAAAAACAAAAGAATTGCAGATTCAAACCTGCAGGACGTATATAAACACCAGAATTAAAACGATGACAACTCAAAGACCCATTTAAACTCTGAAAAGGAAAGTTTCCCCACCATTGTTTTCCTGATCAAAATATAGCTATGATAGAAACAAAGTCAGAGTGGAATGTCTTATCTATAAAAAACCTACAGTAGTGTACTGTGATGGTGATAGGAACCAAGTGTCTGAAAGGTTTAATGCCTGTAAAAGCTAAATCACAGAAAGTTACTGAAGGAATTCAACGCTTGTGTGTCTGAGACTTTCTTTAAAGATAGTTTTGAAAAGGCTTTGGTCAAAAATGTACTTTTTAAAAATCTTTTCATGCCAGAAAACATGTCATTTTACTGGTCATTTTGGATAGTAAACAACCTTGCTTCTAACACTATCATTGCAAAAACTGAAAGTTCCCACATTTACACACAAATAATAACACACACATAATACTAAAATATAAAGCAAATGAACAGCACATAATAACCCAGTACTAGCTATTTGAAAAAGTTATTTTTGTCAGTCAGAGGATATTCAGATCCAGAATGAAGCATGTGAGCCAGTGGTAAAGACAGGGAAAGTCAATTATACAGGACTAAGGCTCAAGGCTTAATAGTTGAACACTGTATTTAACAGTGTCTCTGCAATCTAAGCTGAGAGGTGTCTGCAAAGAAAGGTCACGTCTGAATATCGTGGCCCTTTGCGCCTGTCTTTTCATCCATCTCTTTTTTTCCTCCTCCACGAGAAGAAACTCCTTATTGGATCTCTTCTATGTCTTTTGTATCTTATATCTTTTGGGCCTAAAAGAGCCAAAGAGACAGATGTAACAAGAAGGCAAAGTAAATGGAATGTAGTGTTTATGTCTGTAGGAATGGATTTATTATTTTTAGAGGTCCTTCAGTTCATCAACAGTGACTCTTCAGTGGCATCACTCCAAAGAACTCCTTTTAGGAGCTGCAGTGTTACAGAAAAAAAGTTTTGGCCAATTCAGAATGGCTGAGATGAGAGATTTTTCAGCTTTTCCCCCCCGTGAAATCAAATAGCACCAATGCCATCCTTACCATTTTAAGCTTTGACAGTAATATAAAAAAAGGTTTTGGAGCATTTTTCTTGCAATATGTATCAATTTAGCAATCCAAAGTGTGCAAGTTTCATAATATCTTAAGCTGTAGTACAGTGAGACCAAACCGGAGCTTAAACTGCATGGGACCGCCCAGAGTTTACACATAACCTGCCTGTCCCGAAGACACAGCAAGTGTAAATTTGTAGTTGCAGGATTTGGCCTTTTTTTCAGCAGGTAACAGTGAGTCATAGAAATGACCATCAAACCCTAGCCTTTAAATATTTAGCCAGTCTCCGCATGCCATGTTCCACACTGTTCAGAATCGATGAAAGCAAGGAAGGCCCTGCAGCTCCATGACCACCTGACATCCCCATAAAGCACAGGCCTTTACAATGCATTATGTGGGGTGATACACATTCCAATTTCCAGTAATCTCAGCAGGGACACAGAAATCATGAATCTTTCAAATGTAAGAAAACCCATACAGGTGCTAAGCAGAATGACAGGTGGCGTAAGCCTGACTGTTACTCAGTCATGAGGATATTTTCTTCTTGCCAAAACTCTGCAAATGAAATAATCAAAGTTAGCTTGTTGTATAGTGAATGATGAATAAAGAGCTATAAAATGTGACCTGAGCTATAAAATGTACCATTTTTTTGTACTGCTACACAAAATAATGCCATGTTACACTCTTAATAAGGACGGTTTCTGGATGGTTCCTGGCTAATTCAAACAAAAAATCTTTTCAGTTCATAGCAATGTGTATAAGGTGCAAAAACATGCTGCTTTGAATTCATTGTTTTTGTGATGTCACAAAATCAACTATGTACAAACAGCTGCCTGTTTAAGGTAAAGAGGGCATTTGGTTGAGGCTCTCATCCAGAGCGAGTTAGAGTCATTAGTTAAAGGTGAAGTCCCACTGGAGTAACTGAGGGTTAATTCTCTTGCTCAAGGATAAAATAGTAGAAGGTATGGAGTTTTGAATTTGTGACTTTGAGGTCATCAGGTTGACACTAGGCCACTACCTTCCCATTAACTTATAGTACTCCTCTCATCCACAAAGAAATTGTGAGGAAAATGCTTCTTTTCAAATGAGATGCAAAACAACTAATCAGAAAAGTAATTTGCATTTGTCAGTACATATGGAACAAGTACATGCAGAGAATGTGGGGGTTTGGGAAAATGGTAATGTATTAATTAAATATAGCTGTTTTTGGCCCATCGAACCACACAAGGTCCAAAGCTCATGTTAAATACAAGTAAAATGCACTAGTTTTGTCCCACTGGCAATGGATCTATGACAAAACTATGCCAAAGAACCATGTTAGCACATTCCTTTTAAGAGTGTGATTTCATATACCAGCATGCATGGCAGCAAGATGAAAGAAAAATCATATCAATAAACCAGAACAGGAGTAACGAAAAAGTTTGCAAGGTAGGCTGTTGGCTTTATGACCTGCAGTGGAGTTAAGAAATCCATCCATATGTCCAAATGTATCAAACTAGAGCCTGTGTTTGTTTTCATACAGGCCATCAAATCCTGTACCGTGCCAAAGAAGAAGGCATTGTATTCCATCTCCTCAGATCTCCAGAAGAGAAGAGTGAAAAGAAGGTTAGCATCAAATGACAGCAACACAGAGCTAACGTCAGTCTGTCAATATTTCATAACAAGCCCTGGCCTCTCATTTTCAAACCATTCCTTTTTATTCCCGTTCCTCTTTTTTCCACTGTGGTACTTCTGGAAGGGAATAAAAGTTGCTAACAAAGACTTCTGAGCAGGGTTTTGAAGTTTGACGACTCCTGTGGGAGTGCTCTTCCTCAGTGACCGGGGAAATCGATGGCGATAGGGCAGCGGCAGGACCGTGTGCAGCCTCTATTTTAATGAGGATAGCACCAGACCCGTGGAGCCAAAGAAAGAGAGAGGGGGAGAAAGAAAAGGAAGAGAAAGGATAGGGGAAGAGGAGTTCTAAAAGCAGAATCGGCACTGGCAGATGAAGGGGAAGACGACACATGTGGGTTTTTTCTTCTAGGCTTTGAGCTCCCTTAAAATGCGAGCATGCTTTTCTGTCTCCTTATGCCTCGGCTCCACACGGCGACTTCCTGCTTCTCTACATTATTTTGTTCTGCGTACATGGCCTCTCTCATGCAGGAGCGTGTTCGCAGCTTGCTCTTAACGCACTCCGTTCGTACGTCAGGGGACGGCGAGCGTTTGGAATGCACATGAAAACACAAGCCTCAGGGGCTCCCAGTGCGCTTCTGAAACTGAATTGAGGTCAGAACGAAGGTCTCTCCATCCGTCCTGTAAGAGCATATGGGAATTCTGACATGTAACAACAGCCCCCTCTTAAACTACATTATTTAAGACCTCCTCTATATGCTACATCAGTCTGCATAATGGCAGTATGATGGAATGGGTGCATTCTGTGTTTCTAACATTTATAAATGTGCATAACCTCCTCCTCCTCCTTAACTGATCAAGCACGAAGCACCACACATTAAATTTGAACTGTCAAATCAATTGCTGGTGGGCTGGTATTAAATACAACCTTTTATATCCTTTAATCCTGTTAATAAACAAAATGATGACGCTAAAAGGAACTGAAGGATCTAAATCAGTTATTCGAGATGCCTGATGCCCCAAATATAACCCCAGTGTGATCTGTAGCCATAAACTAATACATGACATCCTCATGCATTTAGTTAAAATCTGCAAGTGAGTGCTTTGTAGCAGGAATGTGAAGGAGTCAGTAGTGTTGAAATTTTCAGCAGCATGTACATGATTTACACAGTGATGTCACACACAATTATACGTTTTGGGTTATTTATACCACATAGACTGTGTCAAAATGTTTGTTTATGTGGTATGGTAACAACTTGGTTGTACATATTGCTGCTACATTTATATAAATACATCACATTTATTAGCTCATATATTTTATCTCTACCTTTTAGTTTTAGATTTGTGTCTTAGAAAATGTCAGATTTGTGTTTAAAATGTTAAATTATTTCAATTATTTCTTGATTTTTATTTGTATTTCAGAACATTCCAATTTTTTAATTTAAAATTGACTTATTGTTTATAATGTTTGCACAGTCAATTCAGGATACATTTCACTGTGTGTTGTACTTGTATGACCATGCATGTGACAAATAAAGAATCGTGAATCTTGAATCCTACAAGATTAGGATTAAATGCTAACACACCAACTATTGGGAATGTGACATAGTATAACATTTGTTTAATTCTTTGCAGCAGAAGACTAGCTATAAATAGTTCATACTTTCAGTCTGGACTCTAATCTGACTTGTGTTTAAGCTACAAGTTCTCAACATGGACAGTTGGTGAGGCAAGGGATTTGACTCACCGCAATGAAAACAAAGCACTCCCACTTCCCATTTACCTGCTTAGTAGCATAAGGTACATTGCGGATGCTGTGGAGGTACTTAATTATTATTGATTAATTCAAGGCCAGGTGTACCATCAGCAAGCCTTGTCACATCAATAACACTGGTACTGAATAGAAGACATCACAGATTTTATGGAGAGTAGCTTCCTTCAGAACAATTGTCTTTCACATGAATGGCCAATAACTGTGATGACCTGTTATCCTCATTCAAACAGCCGACTAGCATTCAATCAGGGAAAAATCTCTTTATCTTACATAAAAAATAATGTTAAAATGATTTATATTCAAACTAAGCTACAGAATCATATAGAAATATACATGATGTCAAAAAAAACCTAATGCAAAGCTCTGGAAAAAATAGACAATTGAAACTGATTTTGTTTCAGAGAGATCAAGAGATTTGTTTTCTTTGAATTATTAATGTAAGCACTGCATCATTTCTCTTATTCCTGTAAAAAAATGCTATATAGAACAATATTTTTATTTGGAAATGAGGAGAAATATTGTGAGCAGTTCTTAAAAGCGAAGGCAAAGCTGTTTAATGCAATCCTTGCATCTACAAAAGATATTCAGTTATATTCAACTTGTAACCACAGATTCAAAGCTATTTGTTCACACTGAAGTGTTGCAACCTGGACTGTTTATTGAATGAGGCACAGCACAGGGCAGCAAATCAGAATAGAGGGCATTTACATAGATCAGGCTTAAGGCACATTAAGAAAAGCAGTCTGTTTAATTCCAAGGGATATAGAGATCTTGGAAAGAGGCCATTTAAAAAAGAAGTATCATAAGCATAAATGAAATGCAAGATAAATGTAGGGCATGGATTCTTTAACATGGCGGTTGTTTGTAAAGTCCTTGCAGGGTTCTATGCAGGGTTAGTTAGTTAGTATATGTGCTTTGCTGCAGTCGGAGTGAGTCATGGTGTGCAGGCACTGAGGGAGTAGCACTAGTTTAATGCAGATGAGACTCAGTGATGTCCCAGACTTCATTTACTCTTTTAGAGCCCAGCTGGAGACCCGACACTTCCACTGCTGCCCGTCTGCCTCTGTGCTCTTTTGCTGATGTCTCATATTGTTTCCTATCCTTAGACCTTAATGAAATTTGGACAGAGTGCTACTTCTGGGCATGTGGCACCGAAGAGCTAAGGGTATATAAACTTTCTTCATTAAAACAATGTTTGTAATACAGTAATGAAAGATGATTGCATTAATAACATATTACAGTAGTTACCCCCTTTACAAATGAAAAAGTAGGCCCATGTGGTCAGCAGTAATTACAAACGAGCTTCAGAGCCCATAATTGCAACTTTACAATATTTTGCAATAACTGGAATTTCAGTTGGCAGCTGGCCATTGGCAGCTGATTCAGAGGTTCGCTATACAGGACTTAGTAAATAATCCAATATGATAGGAATCACAATAAAGGACTTGCAATATGATATGATACACAGATTTATTGGAGCATAAAAACACATGGATAAAAATGCATCAAGCCAGTCAAAGATAACAAATATGCTGCACTTCTTAAGAATGAATGAAATAAATATTGATGCAGGTCACAGCGTAGCAGCACATTCAAAGCTGAGGATTTAATTATACTCTATCAGTATTTCAGAAAATGCAGGTTTCACCCAAAACATTTGCGAGGTAATTACTGGCATGGCTATGGATTGAAAAATATTAAAGCTGAAAAATATTAAAACCTTCTTGGTCCCCGTTGGCAAGTGTGCCTCAAAACGTGACTTCTTATAATTTGTATATTATTCCTAAGTCGTAGTTTATTGAGATTTTGTTTGTAAGAATAACAGAAGATTTATTGAGCTTTAAATTTGATGTGCGTGTGGTGTTCTATTTTTGTAATTTCTTCACACTAAAACAAAAAAAGAATGTCGCGTGGAGTCTGAAACCATCAACAGAATGAAAATTCAGTGTAAAAGTAACTTGTTGTGTTACTTGGAAGTGTTACAGTTCATAAAGTTCATTATCCGGTTTAATAAAACATTTTTCAAGCTGTGGGCTGCGTATTGGTAGGCCATGGTAATACACTGCCGTTCAATTTAACAGAGTTTAATGATATTGTGACTCAATTTGATACAAATTGTATTGTTAGTAACATAGTGTAACTACACTGTAATTAAATATATCATAGCTTATTAAGATATGTAATTATGTACATGATAGAACAATTCTAGATTGTTGATATGAAAGCCATATCCAGGCTACAGTTACAGCTGAGCTGCAGTAAGACGTTTAAAGCGGAAGGAAAGCTCTGCTGTGGAAAGAGATTTGACCTCTGTGACACAGAACTGTCAAAAACTACACATTCACCAGTTGGACATTGACTTTGACTGAAGTTTACCCCTAAACATTTCTAAAGATGCTTTTTTCCCTCTGAACTGCCTTCGCTCCAAGTAACTCCTGATTACTGTCGTTTTATCAAGGTGCAAACTGGATGCAGATAATTAAGCATTAATTCCTGGGGAAGGAGACTGTACCATCTGTTGGTGTTCGTCTCGCTCAGTAAAACACACTGAGCCACCCCTGACAACATTACCTCTGCAAACATGGCGCAGGACGGTGGGCTATAGAGTGGGAGAGGGAGGAGTGAGAAGTAGAGTCATGGGTGAAGTGGGGAAGGAACAACATTTAAATAAAGTAAAAGACAGAGATACAGACAAGGCAATAGCATGGTAGCATGGGAGAAGGAGGGACACAAACAGAGAGAGAGAGAGAGAGAGAGAGAGAGAATGTCAATCTGACTTTCTTGTCAGTTGATGTGTTTGCTCATATGCCATATAAAGGAAATTCTTACTTATCTCTGAACAAAATGCCTGTCATCATTTGACTATGTAATTTTATATAAGGAGCAGGACAAAATTATAGTTTTCCCCTCCCCATTTGTGGCATATATATATCTCAGCTACGCTAGTAAGCTACATCATTGCAGACATCCTCAAACGACTTTTACGACGTGCTGATTTACGCCCTCTCTTTCACTGATAAAATAATAATTTGCCAGTTATTTTGGGTTTATTTACGCTGGTAACAGACTACATTTTCATTTCAGCTTTTCACGATCCAACCAAATCCTGATGAATAAAGTCTTGTCCTGCCCACGATTATTTCCGGCCAGAAAAGTCTGTTTCACATGAAAATACATGGCGTTAAAGAAGAAAAATGAGTTCTGATTTCAGATTCATGTTGACTTTAAGCTAAAGGCAGAGGGGAAAGTGTGAGTAATTAAGGTGGTGAATAAATGCAGGCTGCTGCATTTGGTGTGTGACTCTGAATAGACAGCACTGGTGTAATGATGATGGATGGTTGCATACACAGCTGGCATTTCACATCCTCGAAAGGTCTACAGTATTCCAGGCTGGGAGTGAGCGGAGTGTGTGTGTGTGTGTGCGTAGGACCCGCAGGACTAGCCGTTCCTCTCTGAGGGCCTGGCTGGCTGGGCAGTGCCTGCCTCATCATTTTGACACAGTAGTCTCTCCAGCATGGCGTAAGGAATCTGAATGAGCTCGAGCCCTAATCGCAGACCCTCATCACCAAGGCTGGTGCCATTTTTTTTCCAGGCTTCTAGAAACGAAACAAACTCAATTAGCATTAAAAAAGCGAGCCTTCTAGCGTGGGAGCACAATAGAAAGAGTGTGTGATGGATCCGCAAGCCCTGTTAGCGCCGGCTGCTCTACGGCAGTCACTCAAACTGTGGCGTCCGGGCCATCTAATGGCTGCGATAACGCCGACTCATTACGATGTCATATCCTTCAGGACTGACTTCCTGTCAGCTCAAACAAAGCTCTGACACACATGGCACATTACGAGCCAATCAAATTCCTAGAAAGTAAGTGGAGGCCATTTCACAGTCCCTCGTCGTATAGACAGCTCTTGAGGCTGACTGACAAGGAGAAGGAGGCAGAAAAAGGCATGGAATACATAATCCAGAATACATTACGGTACGAGACCTGGGCCCATATTACTGCTGACACATTTAGATTCAACACTTCAGACCAATGCACTGTTTCCAGTTGGCAGACTATGTACTGCCAATTGTACTGTGGGGGTATTCTTGAGCGTTAAAGCAGATTTTGCTAATGGCCACTATTGACAGCTGGAGTATTACATCCTGCAGTGCTCCTGCGACTGGCAGGAGCGAGCTGCATCCGCACTGCCCCTGCATTCTGTATACGAGGTGGGTGTCGGAAAGCAAAGACAACATACCGCAGAAGGCTTGCTTTGAAGTACACAGAGGATGGAACAATGCAGTCTGCGAGTGGCACACTAATTGTGGGGTTGGTCGGTTGCATACAAACATAATGAGCCACAAAGAGGCTTTCAAATACTCCTGCTATTAAAGCTTCAGGTAGGATATACTGCTGGGGAGGAAGACAGCAGAAAAAACTGGGAGGAGGGAAAAGATGCCTGACATTTTAGCAAGATAATTGTTTTTGCTAACTTTATCTTTGCTAAAGTTGTAGCAGCCACTGTGCCGCATTTCAGCAAACGTAATGTATAGCATTACAGTGCAAAATACCTAGGACACTGAAACTATGCCAGCACAATACATGATCATGCCGTTTGGTTGCATCAAGAGAGCATAGGCTTGCCAAAGTACACTAACTGATCCAACACAGCCACTTCAAACCACTGCCACACAAATAGAGGCGATAACATTCCTGATATCTTAACAACATACGTTTTTCTTTAACCAGAGCTAGATAAACTTACACAGCACACAAGTATGGTATACACATGTGTCTTGATGTTAATCATAAAAACACAACTAAGACACAGAAAAAGGAAAAGGAAAACTCTTTCATACACCATTGCCTTCAGACCATTAACAGGCTCCTCCCGTGTAGTTCTGGTCTGATCCCTGGTCTGATCCCTTCTCATGATCATCCTCACTCCACGAGGCAAGATACTGCATGGAGCTCCAGACTGAGGGCAACTGATGGTCATTTATTTTTCTTCTATTTCTGAATAATCACACCAACAGTCACCTTCTCACCAAGCTTCTTGCTGATGGTCTTGTAACCCATTCCAGCCTTGTGCAGGTCTACAATCTTGTCCCTGATATCTTTTGACAGCTCTTTGGTCTTGCCCGTGGTGGTGGAGAGGTTGGAATGAAATAAACTGATTCTGTGGACAGGTGTGCTTTATACACATAATGAGTTAAGATCAGGAGTCTCTGTAATTGATAGCTTGATTGTAATCTGTGTTCAGCGTGGGCACACAGCCAGTCTGTGGGAGCCAGAAGTCTGGCTGGGCTGAAGGTGATCAAATACTAATTTCAATCAATGACATGCAAATCAATTTATAATTTATAAAGTAACATGTTTGATTTTGGTTGATATTCTGTCTCTCTCCATAAAAATGAAATCACAAATTCAGCAGGGGATCAAATAATTATTTCCCCTATTTAATACTGCACACTGTATCTCACACAGGCCAGATATCATAACCCTGTTGCTCGTCACTGCAGAATATGAGCAGCAGTGAGACAGAAAATGAGGAGAGAGGGTGTAGGTGATAGGAACGACCTCTGAAAGGAGACAGAGGACACAAAGTCTCTATCAAAAGGACACACGGACAACAATAAAGCATACGTATTACGCACATACTAACCTACTTATTACTGCATACAGCCAGTCATGTAATATGAATGCATACGGATATGGTATCTGGGTAGTAGGGTATCCAATCAGGAGTGGCTTTCTTTGAAAATGTCCTAGGGCATACCATGAAAATAGGACGCAGCCTACCTACTACTGTGCATCTTCACTTCAAGCAGCCCTCTGCAATGTACTGCTGTAACCCCCACTTTCATGTGGATCAGCAGTCGTGGTTTCGGCCCATCACAGATTTTCGAATTTCCCACCTTGTGGCTGTTACCAAGGCAATCAGACACCTGAAAGGAATGAACATCAGCGCCGTCCCAAACATAAACAAGCAACATGAGGACGAGGGGGCGTGGCGCACGAGGCCCAAATGTCACAGTCAGCTGTAATCAGAGGCAGGACGTTTGAAAGCAGCCAATCTGAGAATGTTGTTTATTTCTCCTTGCTGCTGATTGGCTGATGCCCTGTGATGTTGCTATCCAGAATTTAGCCCGTGGAGAGTCTCGAGTGTTCTCGTATTTTTCTTTTTAAAGCCCTGAATTTTTACTATAGGTTAAACTGAATTATTACTGTATTTACCTGATTATACCAAAGAAAACACCCGTGCATTAATACAGTACAGTCTATACAGGGGTAATGTTGGTATCTATATTCTAGTACTGCTGGAGTTCAGTGTAAACTGTACAGTACAAATTCAGGTTTCCCTTTACATTTTCTTTAAGGCTAATGAGTTTATGAAATCAATGGTTTTTGGGAGCATATTTGTTCATATATTTAGGGTTTACACTATAAAAATTGACATTTTAGGCATTTTTTAACACATCAAAACAATGTGCTTTTTCATTACATGTGGGTGCTCATTATATGTTTGGAATTTTATCAGAATCATGCACAGGTCTCATATTTAATTCCTTCCCTTTTAATTATGACTACAACTGTTTAAAAGTGCAAAACAGACCTGATGTTACTGACCCCCAAGCCTTACACTGGAGAGAGTTCCAGTGTAATTTACCTGTATTTAAGGATTTGTAAACTTGGAAATTATAACTCGGCAATGCTCTGAGTTGTGGTGTTTCATTCAGCAAACCAAATATAAAACAGCAGTTCATGTTTTGTGATGTTCCTGAAGTGTTTGATTAGATTTGCCAGCTGAGGTGGTTTGTGGTTGAAGTTAAATTGCAGTGTTTTCTTGAAAACAGCCATCTCACTCTTCATTTGAAATGGCCGTGTGTTCCTATGTATCATGTAGAAATAGCAGGTAATTGATCTAGTATGGATAGACAGGACTGCAGAGAGGAACTGACAGGCAAAACGGCAGGTAAAGCAAGCGTGTGTATGTGTATGTCGGGGGGGTATTCATAAGATAAGGATAAGCTTGGATTCGTAGCTCCAGAGATCTTGCATGGAAATTGGAAATATGTAGTTCTGTAGAGCCAGATGAGATGTTGTAAAGAGTATAAACATCTGGGGACAGAGAGTTCAACTTTTTGGATTGCAGCAGAATTTGCCAGTCACTGCCACTCTAGAACTTACTCCAAAGTTCTTCTAAACTTTTAACATTTGGAGTATAATCAATAACTTACATTATATCCATGGCTGAAGACAGGCTGGTTGTTCATTAATCAGTGTTGACAGGTGCTCAGCCCCTATTTGGATCTTCACCTTCACCTTCAAATGCTGGGTTAGTTTAGGACAATTAGATACAATTAATTAGTTCTTATCCAAAAAGTATACATTCCTGTCACGGTCGGTGGTCGCTAGAGGCCACTGTTTTTCTGTTTTTGACCTGTCTGGCTCTTCCTGTTTCCCACGAGGGAGTTCAGAGTGTGGGTTTCGCGGCCCCCACTTTGACAATTCCCAGCCTACACTATATGGATGCCTGACCATTACACTACTTGGGTAGTGTACTTGGGTCTGCACATGGACAATAAACTGGACTGGTCTAAGCACTCGCTGGCTACCTACAAGAAAGGTCAAAGTAG
>JBBPDB010000036.1:6403519-6432559 GCA_037974465.1 Brachypetersius altus | reverse complement strand
ATATAATTGCGTGGAATGTTTTTAATGGGCAAAAATACTTAAATAAATGAAAAGTTTAATTTGTCTCGTCTTTTTTTGCTGATCCGATCCGAACCGTGATTTTTTTGATCCGTTGCACCACTAGTAGTTGCCCTCAGTTGGACATCGGAGAGAGTGGAGATTCTCGCCTTTAAGCACAGTTTTCGCAATAATCATCAGTGCTTCTTTGAAAACCTCCCTGTGTGAAAATGCCTTCTTTTTCTTAGTCAAGAAATGTTTAGCTCTAAATGAGGCTTTGGTTGCTTTTTGGGAGCTTTTCCATCAGTCTCATTTGATCAAAATTGCCTTTAATTCGTCGGCTTTTTCCGCTTGCAGTGCTCTGCCCGGTGGGTAGCTAGCATGGTAGCTTGTAGACCTGGCCGATACGGCCCAAAATAAAATCTCAGATTTTTTCACAATAAAATTTTTGATTTTGATCATTTTTGTCCCTTTGATCATTTGGGCATTTTTGTCCCAAAATCAAACTACAGATGACAAACTGATGTTTTGCAACATACATTGCGACAGCATTTATCGCCTTCCAGCATGCCCCACTGTTATTACATGGCTCTAGTTGTGTTTTTCTTCCTCTCTGTGTGCGCGCTTGTGTACACAATGCAGTCTACCCCTGATTGGCTCACGCTGACACGTTCCTAAGAAACGTTCCTGTAAATTCTGTAAATTCCTGAACTGTAAATTCGAATTAAATCGATAGAATCGATATATTTCCCACCTCTAGTAGCTTGTGTGGCACATTCAAAAGCGTCTCTCCACATTGTGCCGCTTTGCCGTCGCCACAGTCACTGCTCAAATGAGACACGCATGAATCCTTCACAGTGGTTAAAAAAGAACTCTTCCATTTACTGTGAAAATGATACGGTTTCCTTCTTTTTTCTGACATGATCTCACCTTCACTGCACCCGCTGCAACCATTGCTGTGGAGACCAACTAGCTATAATCTAATATGAACACCAATGTAAGTGTGATTTCAAAAAGAATAGCAACAAAAAAATTGGAAGCAGCACTATGGCTATTTTTAGAGCAGGCCCGCGGACGACTCATGCGATCCTTGCGGGCACCATGTTGGCGACCCCTGAAGTAGAGTCTTTTGCCACAATGAAAAATGAGGAAAACAGAATTTGGAGCATGGTATATGTGAAGGTGTGGTATGACGACATATTAAAGCATGTCTGTACACCCAGCAGAGGAAAAAGCTTTGGAATTTGGCACAGTTTCAGTTTGCCATACATCACTATAAAATGCTCAAATTCTACAAAGAGCATTATATTTCAACTGTGAAAAATAAGTGTCAGTTACAGGGATGGAATATGTCAGCTGACATCTGAATGACCATGAAGCCCTGGGGCGATTGTGTGCGCGCACTCAAGCTTGAGCTCAAGTATGTACTCTTCTGCAGTGGAGTCTCTCTGGGCTATTTGTGGCAGGTGGCAGAGGACAGGGGCCAAGCGAGGGCAGCGCTGGCAGAAGTGTGATGAGCTGTGACCTCAGGGGAGAGTTTGATGCTTCTGGTTTGGACATCTGCATTAAGAGGGTCAGAGACACTGCTGGCTGGGTCAGAGCATTCACAACACAAACTATATCATCTGCTCAGCAGAAGCATGTGTGTGGCATGTATAGAGGAAACCCAGCAGAAATAGAGACACAAGAGTGTGTTATTACTTACAAGAGAGAGTCATGAGTGCCGTTACTGTTGTCATAGCACTGCTACAGTGGATGGATCTCCCTCGTGAAAAACTATTGCAAGGAAGGTCTGATGAAACACCAAGGAAACGGCACTGTTTGTGCATTCCCCAAGTAAGAAGAATGTGATCCTGGTGGAAATAAAGAACAAAAACAGATATTGTGGCCTGTTACAATGCCAACATCTCTTAGCGGTTACACCTGCAGAAAGCATTTCTTATTGTTGCCATTATACAAAAGTGAAAGTGACCATTTGTCATACATGAACACACCACTGCACACAGTGTGAACCGCACAAAATTCAACCTCTGCATTTAACCCATTCACCAAGTGAAGCAGGGGGCAGCCAGGAATACGGCGCCCGGGGAGCAGTGTGTGGGGACGGTGCCTTGCTCAGGGTACCTCAGCGGTGCCTAGCAATTAGTATAGGTAGTCTGTGAATAACTCAGCAACAGGTTGGATCCTGGGTGACTGCCCCTATTCTCTTCAGTCCAGGTCATGGGTTCAAATCCTACCTTTCTGAGCAAAATCCTTAACCCCAAGTTGCTCCAGGGAGACTGTCCCCAGCAGTTAGGGAATGGAAGTCGCTTTGGATAAAAGCATCTGTTAAATACCGTAAATGTATTTGTATGGACAATTTTGTGCGCCCTTGGTCAAAAGACATGTTGTGCTGGTTTTCTAAGTGAAAATAACTGCACACTCTCCACACAGAACACACTTCTGCACAATTTAATGTGCATTAACACATTAAAGGATGGGGGGATGAAACACTAAATAGGGTCTAAACATTTAAATATGTGAAGTTTTATGCTTGACATTATTTTAAAGTCAGCAAAAACATTTGGTGCAGCATATTAAAGTTTATTCAATGTACAGGACATGCACTTATTTCACAAAATTTTAATTATTATAATTCTAAATATGCCATTTGCTTGTTCTAACTTTTATATAGGGTAATTATTTGTAACAGTATTCAATAAGTATTCAGTTCCTTTTCTTTTTTCCTTGTTTCTTTTTTCTTTCATCTTTTTCCATATTTTTTTCATTTGTTTATGTTATTTAAGTGAAATGATATTCAAAAAATATCATTATTTAATAAAATCATGTATATCCTGACTATATTTCCAATTAAATCCCGTTTGTGAACGAAAACAGGCAAGCATACAGAGAACATCCAATTACAGGAGAGACAAATGACTTGTTCCATTAATATGTACATCTATTGTGAATGAATGTGTGTGTTTGTGTGTGTGTGTGCATGCATGCTCATGCGTACGTGTGTATGTTTGATCTTTAGAGCTGTGTGTGCAGGCTGTGGGGAGCGAAGCCAGTGGAACAGATGGGAAGGACAGAGGAGAGCCATTTGCTGGGGAAGTAGCCAGGCTCTCCCACCGCGGGCCACATGGAGCAGCCGCTCTAAAGGGCCTCTATCCCTTTCATACATCAAAACATGTCTTTATATGAAGGGCTTTGCATATGCCAATGAAGAATTAATGCAGATATTTAAGCTACAGGACATCCAGGTCTGCTCTTAGCCCGTCTGCCAACTTTGGCACGAAGGGATCAGGTTAGGTCGTACCTGTGTGGTGTGTGCGCGTTTATCAGTGCACTACAGTCTGCGCCGGGCCACGCCGCTGACAGAAAGCTTTCAGTTCATTCCAGCACAGATTAATCGCGGCCACGCCCGTGGAGATTCAACGCGACACCAGAAAACATCAAGAAATATGGACTCGGCAATCTAAATGAGATCATAAAATATCAAACTGTGGCGGGAGGATATAAGTTTTCACTTTTCAAAGCAGGCCCTAGTGTTTATCATTCTCGCACAAAGCCAGTTGTCTCGCTTTCTCTCTCACTCTCTCGCTCCTTCGTCTCTCTCTTCGTCCTGCCCTTGAGGGAAGGAAATTAGCCACAATGATTTACTTGAACTCAAAGCAACATGTCTCCGGGGACATTCCGCCTCTAATGAACTCATTTACCTTGCTTTAATCACAAATTCACAGCTTGGTCTCTGCACTCCCCCGACACACTCAACAAGTAGCACGGCCCTGATATCTGCCGCTAGCCACTGCGCTCTCTCTCTCTCTCTCTCTCTCTCTCTCTCCCTCTCTCTCTCTCTCTCCCTCTTTCTCTCCCTCTCTCACTGAACTTTGCTGAGCTAGACAGCTTTTCAATGAGGCCCCAATTAAGCTGCAGTTTAAAGCTTATTCCTTTTGCTCAGTGGCAGTTGCTTGTGTCTGTCTAAACAAGACCTTTCTGAACCATATGTTATCCATATTGGTGTTCATGTCGATGTGCCAGACCAGGGCAGAGTCATGCAGGAAAAAATTAATAATAAAAAAAGCTGCTTTGGGGCAATGCCATGGAAGAACTACTTTGGGTCGCGGTGGATGGTTGTTTAAATGAGATATGCAAGCAAGAAGAACCTCCACACAAACTAAAAGTTCTAAATTCAATTAAAAGTTTCTGATTGAACCATATACTTAAGGCAAGAACTATTGAAGAACCTTTGTTTTTAGGAGTCTATATGAAAAGTACCGATACTGGCATTATATTCCTACTAAAGGGCTGGAGGAATTACACTTAATTAATCTCTCTCAGAGTGAGCTGCTTAGCCTGGCAGCCTCTTCTCACCGAGGTGGAGCTGACAGTCATTATCTTGTCTTCACCTTGCAGCGGATGTCAATAACTCTTAACCGCTCGCTCACACATACACTCACACTCACATCTGCAAGTCTACACTGGAGGAGACAGGGCGCATCAGCTTCAATTTAGGTTGCGGATTCCTTTCTAAAATAGGTGATTATTATTATTGGTAGTAGCAGTAATAGTAGTAGCAGTATTGTATTATTGTTCTTAGTAAGTAAAAACTAGAGAGCTGCTATAAAATGTCCACATTAAGCACCGCTAGCTTGATGTAAAAGGCAAATCCCTAAAATCAATTACCATAAAATCATCTTAAGATAATAGTAATGACGGCTATTTTCAAGAGGAACCTATTTGAAAATTCTCCATTAATCACTTCTGTGTAGTTACACGCTTGATAATGATTTCTATTTTAAAAAAAAAACAACAACTAATAAACCAGTATGTTCTCTCTTTACTGTGCTCTGTGGCAGCCATTGCGTTTTCCATTGTGGCACTAGAGTCCCATCACCTACCCCACCCCCTCCACTGAGACAACCAATGAGAGCAGTGCTCATTTAAATACAAAATCACACCTAGAGGATTACAGCACATAAACATTAAGATGTTCTTTGTTTTAAATGGGCACATAGATGAAATGAAAGACATGATGTCCTTTAAATACTGATGATATACAAAGTATGCTCAAAAAAGTAATTTTAATGTCATGTTTCACAATAACGATTTGTCACATTGCCCATCCAAATGTTTTATCCTGATATGCAAATGGTCTGCAGATGGTTCGGATATGCTAATATTCATCATCAAAAGTTTAACATTTGAGGGCATTGTGGCCTGTCCAATAAGTCTCATACAAAAGTACCATGATAAGCAGAAAAATCACGTATGCTACTGATGTGAACTGATGTGAGTTGAGTTACAAAAAGGCACGTGTGCAAGTTTTAGTTTACCCGCTAATGGTTTCCGAACATGACCGGAACAAAAATATGCAGCTCCTGCCACGAGGCCACAGGAAGACAGCTATTTATGGCACCTAATTCTGGACTAGTGCCTCGGCGAGAGGAAGCATCAAGGCCGGGATTTAATTTAGCAGGAGGAGATGTGCAGGCGCCTCAGCCTGGGCATGACTCGCAGTGACCTTTCCGTAAGCGTCAGCAACAGAGGTGACAGCAGCGTGCGCTTCTCACACTGAGGGGAGATTTCGGTAGCCCACTCTGCTCATATGTCAGCCATCTAGGCGTGAAATTGAATGAGAGCGTGAGTGGTTTATCTGGGCAATCCCACTTAAGCCTTTCAAAAACCAAAGTGACTGTCGATGCAGGAGTCATATTTGAATTCATAGATTTCCCCAAGAGAGGGAATTTGCTGTTCGTAAACGATCACTCTGTGGGCTTGAACTGCACATACGAATGGGGCGATTAAACTGAAGCCGCTGATCGGAGCTTTGAATGGGGAGGAATAGCATTTTTCTAGCTTGTGTCTACATGCGAACATAGGGGAAAAAAAGACAGGATAAACGATGACACACTGACATTAAAGTGGTAATTGCCAGAGATGGGGACTCAAGTCTGAGACTCAGACTTAAGTCGCATAAACAAAGACTCGACACTTGACTTTAGACTCGCCCTCAACGACGCGAGACTTAACTCGGACTCGGGTGCTGTGAATGGTCATTTGACACGGTTATGTAAATGTGTAGTATGAATAATGTAACAGTTATTTATGTACATAAATTATGAGAGCATACGGCAGGTTAATGTTCAAATAGCGCCTGACATCATATCACATCATGACTGCATGACATGTTAAATGAATGAAGCAGTTTTTTTTGGGGGGGGGGTTAACACTGCTTGCTCTTGTTTAGAATCCAATGGTATATAAACAACCACTGTTAGTAATGTATAAACTGCGGAGTAACTAGTAACTCTTTTAACGCACTTTTACCATTTGGATAAGTGAATATCATTAATTAACGCACTACAATGGCAGCCCTAAAAGGGGTGGAAAGTATTAGGCAGCACTTGGAACAGTAAGTTCTTGAAGTGGAGCAAACAAACGGCTCCGAGAACTCTAACTCTAAAGGGTCAAATTGTGTATTGGTGTTAGTACCTCCCAAAAGTGGCCCAAGAAAGGATAACAGGTGAACAGGAGAAAGGGATATTGTTCCCAAAGACTCACTGATTATGTGGGAAGCAAAGGCCTGGCATTCATGTGGATATTACTTTGATACATACCTAAACACTGTTGCAGACCAAGTACACCCCTAATGGCACTTTCAACAGAACAATGCACCCAATCACGCTGTAAAAACAGCTCAAAAATGTTTTGAGGAACATGACAAAGAGGTCAAGGTGACTCTGGGACTATGGGATGTAACAAACTTTTCAACTCACTGGACGTTTAGGATGTGTTGCTTGGTGTCACAACATGACTTCAGAGCACTTGTGGAGTCTCAAAGGGTCAAAGCTGTTTAGCTGTTTTGTGTTATGAAGGGGACCTACACAATATTAAGCAACTGGTTTTAAAGTTATGACCAATCAGTGCATGTGATACTTCACCACTGTTGGTTGCACCTGCACTTAGAAGATTGTGGGTTTGTATCCCAGGACTGCCAGCAGCACCACTGAGGTACCAATGTGTTCCTGGCTGCTGTTGCTTCACTTGGTAAATGGGTCAAATGCACACAGTGTGCTGTGGTGTTCACGTATGACAAAATGGACACTAAATTTTGATACATTTGCAGGATATGCAGTGTGAATGGACAGCGTTCATCAGTGAAACAGTGTCACAATGTTTTCGCACACCTTGCATTATGTCAAGCCATCACAATTTGGCCCTTGTCAAAGTCTCTCAGATCCTTATGCTCCCAACACATCAACTTCACGAACAGACTGCTCACTTGCTGTCCAATAATCCCACTTCTTGACAGGTGCCAATGTAATGAGATAATTCATGTCAATTCAGTTCTCCCAGTTTTAATACTATGACTGAACAGTGTATATATTTCTGCTACATACCTCACAAGGCTCATGCTTACATTTAGACTAGAAAACCACAGAACACACACTCATATGCTAACCGCACTTTTGAGGGGATTCTGCCAGAAAAGGTCCGGATTTGCCCTCCTGACCACATTTACATGATTTAAAGTGTGGTTTGGAGTACAGTGATGGAGATCCCTCAGATGTGAGTAACTAACTGATGATGAAATTCATGATCTAGAAGAAACAATCAATGCAAAGAGTGTTGAACAGATTCTATGTAATTACATGCTATTACAGCACATCATATGACACCACGCAGCCCCTATTCACATATTCACATCCATTAAAAGAAGCATTTACATATCATAATAATTACTCTTCTGAGTTCTCCAAGTGATGTAAATCCTTCTAAATGCCTGTATGTACACAGTCTGTGTGTTCTTTCTTGCTAAATCTGTGTACTCTGATTCTTTTCAAAGATACAAACAGTTTGGATTGCCACTTTCTTAAGAGTATGTAATTTTGTCGCTCCCCTGTTTTCTAACCGCCAAACACAGACAGTAATTATTGTACCTCTCCACCGGCATGACAAATGCCATCAGCTGCATCTCAGAGGAGACGAGCCTCAAACATCTCAATTATACAGAGTGACACCTGCAAAATTAGTATAATGATATTGGACTTTTATACTTCACTGTTTATCTTTATTTTTTTTTCCTTTAGATTCTCACCAGCAAGGTGTTTCTGTTATGCTTAATGAGATCAGGAAGGGGACTAAAGTGCTTAAAGTAAATTGATTTATTATTGCAAGGCGCAGGAAATAGAAATACAAGTGCAATGTCTTTCATTTTGAAAGGGAGACTGCTCTGTCTGCTTTCACACAGAGATAAACCAGGAGCATGCTGTAGAAAATGACTTTCCTCTGAAGCACTCAAGGCCTCCTGGTGGAACCCCATATGTTTTTTAAAGGGGAAAAAAACACATTTCAGAAGGGAATGACTACTCATCCTTCCCTTCCACTGAAATCCACAATAAATGATTGAATAAGCACTTTGAAAAAAGGCCTCGGCCGAAGAGCCAGTCTGGATCTCATCATCGCTGTGAATAAGCAGCGGCCAGGGCTGCTCAGTGGAGCTGAATGATGTAGCATAGACATCAGGAATGTGAACATTTACTATTTGAATGCGATCCAACTTATATGGTAAACCATCTTTCATGAAATCATCATTTCCCAGATAGTAGGCCTGTCCTGATTCATACTTAAACCAATTCAGACTCTTCTAGGTCCTGGCAGTATTGACTACATTGTGCCTTTTGCAAGCAAAGCACATGTTTATTAACTAACGTGTAGTTGGCTGTTACAGATTATTTAGTGTCTGTATATTGTGTAGAAATGTTATTATGCTAATATCAGAATTTATAATGATATTCTTTTTTAGGTCATACTAGTAGACTGTGTCAAAGCTAACGAGGCTCTGAGGTTTTTATACAGCGTCCCTATAATCTATGCCTAGATAATCATAGCATGCATTCCTGGATTGATCTGCAGCCACATACCGTCCCCATGTGCACTCTGTTTGTGGTTCACCACCAGCGCCCAGTTACAATTATTCTAATTATGGCCTTAGGCCCCTTCATCTGTGTATGGAGTCTTCTCTGAGGATTGGATCTTTAAATAACAGTAAATCTAACACATGTTAGCACTCAGATACTACACTGTCAACCAACATAAAGCAAAACCTAATCTTTCTTTGTATGTTTTTACATTTTGACAATATTGGATTTCAACTTTGGTGAACATTTCATGAGGAAAAGATCCATATAAATGATCCAAAATGCAAAATATGACTACATTTAATGTTATAGTGAAAAATTACCCTGCAATACACTTATCTGGGTAACGTGCCAATTTTGAAGACCTTTTGATTTCTGATTGATTTTTATTTCTGCCAAATGAAAACTGGGGAATCACATATACGAATCAATTTAAAGGCATTCTCTCTCTTCACATGTGAATATTAGATTGGCATTTTTCTTAATTTAGCTGTATCTATATTTTCAGACTCTGGGTTTCCATTGGTTGTTAGTGGGATCTAACTGTATGCATTATGAGACTGCACTGGGTCAAAAACTGTTGACTCATGCTGCCACAAAACCTATAGATTAGAGCCAACCAGCAAAGACTCAGCAGGGCTGAGAACCAGGGCAACAACTCTTGACTAGGCAGTCCAAAGCAGACATGGCCAGGGTGCTTGTTTATGTTGGTCCACAAGGAAAGCATGTGAATCCCTTCAGTAAAACACAGTTTTGTGGCTTGTTGTTGCAGTTCATGGCCCCAAGCATGCCAAGCCTTACAGCAACATTGACCATAAATGAAGCAGAGACATGGATACACGGTAAAATGTGTTAAAAACATGTCGTGCAGGATAACAATCATTCCCTCCTGGTTTCTAACGACACTATCCAAAAAAGAATGTCAAAAACACTCAGAAACTGCATTGCATGTAACATGAAGAATGCATCAGCTCTATGACAACAACACACTGGTAACTTTATAGGCTGTATAAACACACACACACAGGCACAGACACACACACACACACACACATACATACATACAGTTACTTCCCTGTAAATAACACAGCAATGAGAGACCTTGCATGCAAGTGCTAATTAACTAAATTCGGCATGTCTTAAGGACGCTCGCCATCTCTTCAGACAAGAGCCTAAATTCAGCTCATCGAATGTCCTGCTGTAATGAGCTGAGTGGATAGTCTTCCAACACTGTTTATTAGCTCTGATAGAATAAACACCTCCAGGACACCCACTTTCATAAATCAATCTGCAGAAATTGATTGTTTAGTTTCAGATCAACTCCCTCCTTCACATTCGATCTCAGACGTGCTGCTCCAGATGGCTGTTTGGGATTCGCACATGTTTTTAGAGGGCGTCTCTCATCTCTGGCTGGAGACCAATGTTATAATCGTCTACAAGAGACAGGTCCAAAACACAGACCAAACTGGCACTTCGACTCCTCATAGGCTTCTCTGTGAATTATGCTTGCCTACGTCCAGCTATCGTAATAAAAACTTTTGGATCCTCTTTTGGATCCGGGACCAAACTCCACAAGGTCTCTGTAACACTACTGAATTGTAGTAAAACTAAAATGTTCAAAATTATAGTTAAAAATGGTAAATGCAGATATACCACGCCCACTCAGATCAATCACTAGAGCCAACTGAATCAAATTTGATTATTCGGCAATCTACAGTGTCAAATTTCAGCTCAGGTCAGGAAATATTAACCATTTCTCTCCAGTGACGCACTTAAAATGAGGGCAAACAGCAATTTAAACTTTTAATGTGCATCATTTCTGCCGGGGATAAAAGGTCTTAGAAGATGCCTGCGATATTCTCAAGGTCTATTCCAAAAACCTGCCATGAACTCAAGGCCAGGGAGCCTCTCCTCGCCGAGTTAACTCAGCTGGAGTTTAAAATGGAGTTTGCAGGGCCGTGCAGAGTCTTGTGTGGGTGCTGTGGTCGAGGGCAGATCGTTTGAGAGATGATTAAACATGGATTAGCCGCACTGTCACACTGCACTCAGTCATTATCTCATGCAGAGAGGGAAGGAGAGGAGATGAGAAACAGTCCGTACAGATTGGCATTTACTAGCTAGAACAGTGAGTAGTGAGACAGAAAAGTGCTCTAAAACAGATCTAATGATATTAGCAAGAACCACTTCTTGACAGTATACAAGGTGAAAAAATTCTCATTTTGTGATTACAGTATTATTAGTATGATTAGATGCTTATTTTTATGTTTCTTAATGCATTCTTGAATGCAAATTTATTCTTTATTTAAAAAAATGACAATATTACAATGTCCTCACAACCATCTAAAGCAACCCTTCCACACATGCACTGGAACTTTTCTAGATATCAATAAAAGGAGCTGTATGTGAGAATGAAGATGCCAAAATCATTCGGACCGGACTAAATCTTACCCTTCCACCTCCTTGCATAAAGTTCACATAATGACTGATTGAGGTTATATGTGAACACAGCAGGTCATTTTCCAGTTAATTTCTTTTGATGATGCTTCTGTGAAAATGTTTTTTTACTTTCTGAACATTTCATGATAAACTAAACAATAAAAATGACAAAATTAGAAAAAAATAAAATCTTAACTTTGGAAAAGTTTTACACAAGTTAAATGTAAGCGTTTCCAATGACAGCAACTATATGTATGACTCATTTTACACACTTGTGGTTTTGTGCCCTCAAAACACACTCTAAGCACTTCATAATCAAGAGCTCATAAATACAGACCAACAAAATGATGCATATGCATTGCCACTCCAGATAATTCTGCCTGATAAATAGAGTTGCATCTTGAACAGACAAATTGGGTCATGTGGAGTCTAATAAACACGATTACCATATCGTTGCATCTTCTAATCTTCCATATCTACCTTGAGACTGTATTAAATAAAGGCGAGGCTGCAGGACATCAAGAAGAAGCCTGCCTAATGAGTCTTAGCATTTTACAGCACTGGGACTGAGGGTGTGACAAATCTGAGGGTAATAGCACTGCAGTTACTGACTGGTATGTCTGTTGCACCTAAGTTCACACACATTCACGAACTATCGCTGTCACTCAAAAACATTCAGAAACTATCACTATCACTCAAAAACCATTCTCAAACTATCACTGTCATGCGGTGGACGAACGCTAAGGAAAGCATCACACCAAGCTCAGATACAGTATAGCTGATACCTATAGAATAGTGACTCTTTTCATATTTGTCAGCTGCATTTATCTAATACAAAACACTCATATTTTTTTAATGTTACAGATAAGGGTCTACATATCATTTGGTGTGTTTGAAAAAGTAAACCAATTGTAATAATGAAAAAATAATACCTCAATTCGTTATAACCCATGCTATTCCAACAAAATCTCTAGTCTCTGAAATGGCAACTTTATTAGTGAAGGAAAAGCATTCTAACCTTTTTATTTGCCAAATGTCTCTCCAATTTATTAATTGTCAGTTCCTTCCACTAGCTAGGTCCACCTGTGTCCCACAGGCAGTGTGAAAGCTACTATGGGCTTCCGTTAAGCAATTTCCTCAGGGATCAATAAATCAGGGATCAGATCAATTTTCTGATTCTGATTCTTTGAGACAGATTATCAGACTGTTCACTTCACTGAACATGCTTGAGGAGACCAGTGTACCAATTCTGTCATGTCAGCTAACAGTTATTTTAACACTTGGTTTAAAATCTTGGTTTAATATTTAGAATTCCTGATTTTTGTAATTTTTAAGTAATTGCTTCCACAATACTGATATCTCTGTGCCTGTCAAAGGACAACAGTTAGAGCCAATTTTGAATGTTTGTACATTATCCCAGTGAACCTTAACCAAAAAGGTAAAGCAAAGTAAAGTAAAGTAACTAGAGAAGGAGCCAGAGAAGGAGCTAGCCAGACATTAATGGGTCGGTCTACATTTTGTCTAAGCTGCAAAACTGCAGAGCTTCTTTTTCCTTGGCTCAAAACTGTGAGATCCTGGAGAGCTTATAAATTAGGCATTGAGCACTTTGAAAAGTATGTATTAGTAATTCTAAAATGACACTAAGCTTACAGGTCTGGAGGTGAAATGAAAGGGGCGGGGGGTGCTTTCTGGGTTCAGCAAAGGTAAAAGCCCGAAGCCCGAAGATTTGCCTTTAAACTTCTTAACCTGAACGAAAGCAGACGGAGGAAAGCGTGTGAAGTGTCTTCGGTATGCTTCGCATCCTCTTCCTCGACCCTGGGTCCGTGCTCTGGTGCGATGATAGCCGTGTAATTGCGTAAAGTTAATGTGAAATGAAAGTATTGGAGCTCGAAGAGCATGCAAGAGAAGACCCATCCGCCTACGCTGGCCGCCGAGCAGCATGAAGTATTATTAACTCCATTTACGGCATCAAACACTGCACAGGGCCAGCCATTCATCCATACAGGCACACTCACTGCGGCTAATTATTGCAGGATCAAACATCTACACCACGTGTATAGACTTCAGTGTATGCTTTACACCCTTTTTCGCCCTATTTACGCCCCTTTCAGACGTTCTCTCTCCATCAATACCCATCCATCTTTTCTTGCTGTCCTTTATCCAGCTCATATCACTGGTGAAGGATGGCTCTCAGAAAGATGGCTCCTGTCCTGAGAAGAGCGATACTGAGCTCCAGTAGGATCTGGCTACATTGTTGTCCTCTCTTTCTCTGTCGTTTTCTATCCTCTTCTCTCCTCTCTGACTCTAAACACTGCTCTCCTCTCCAGCCCTATGCTCTAGAGAGCCTCTGTGGTTAGATAGACATTTGAGAGGCTGTCAGAAATTTCTATATAAAATAGAAGAGACCTGAAGTGCACTGTGTGAGGCTGGATTTGTTGGCCTTGTTCGGTGCACACAGGTTGGGCAAGTCACTGAAGAAAATTTAATTTTGCCATTTTCCCAACACACAAGGTCAAATATCATTGATTTTTGAAAGAAAACAGTTTGATAAGGTGTGTAAATATCATTCATTTCAAAACACGCCGTTCAGACACCAGTAAATATAGCTCCAGAAAAAAATAAGAGGCCACTGCAGAAATGTTCAGTTTCTCAGGTTTTGTATTTTACTGAACAGATTTACTTATTTTTTTTAAGAACTTCTCCTAATTTCCAAATAAAAATATTATTCTATACAGCATAATTGTAAAGGAAATGACAAAACATCAAAATAAGAGAAATGACACAGAACCTGAACTTGAATAATATAGAACTTGAATAATTCAAAGAAAATAAATCTCTTGTTCAGTCAAACAAAATAGCAATAATTACCTTTGACAAACTTTTAGTGTTTAGCGCTCCAGCTGCTCGCATGGTGAGGGGAGAGTGTGGATGAAAGCAGTGTTTTAATACTTTTCCTCATTAAATAAGATTTGATTCAGGTGATCACTAATTAGTACCTCATTAAACAGAATGCTGTGCTTGTGGAGCAATTTAACAGACACTGGCATGGAATTGCTGTCATACTCATAGAGATGCTGATTTAAAAATAAATTCAGTGGTCTCTTATTATTTTCCGAAACTGTACATAGATATAAAATTGCAAAGACATATAGTTTTGAGTTCATCATTTCAATTATGTTATGATGATCCATGCAGTCCATCTATTCACCCTACAGCAACTTACCCAGCCCTTTCACATTCAAGTGTTTCAGCGCAGGCTGTTTTTGGTTGAATGAGCCGGCACATTCAAAAGACAAAATATATGCATAAACAATGGATAAACAATGTCTACAAAGTACTGGTAATGGAACCCAATGTCTATCCTATGAGAATATGGCACAAGAACACTACTTCTTTGGCCATCATCAGCCTGTCCACAGATCCTTTACTGCTTAGAGTTGCTGAGATCTTTTAAGGGATAAAAATGTGAGTGTTGTGACATGGCTTTGTAAAATGAGCTATGACAAAATACAAGAAGAAGGTAGCATGTTCTCTATTGATATACAGCCCTTTAGTCAGCTGCTATTAATTCTGTTAAATCTGAATGAAGTATAAATTCAGTAAAATATATAAACTTAAAATGGAAACTCATTATTAACCAAGATTTGAACAGATTTAGGAAAACTCTATCTAAGTATACATAACTTTGGAAGGTCTGAATATGTGAATGTCTAAAACTATTTGTTATACACTTAAAACTTAAATATTGCTCTTACCATATGTAAATATGGTTTGTGATTGAGAAGTTGTTGTTAGCTATAGTTCTTCTAATAACAGTCAAGACTCACTTCACTAATTTCTGCCTTTTCATGGCCATTAAAGCGAACTGCAGCCAGGGTCTAGGGGGTTAAGGTGCTTTAAAATGAAGATTTTTCCAGTTTTCTTACAAACAGACCAGCAGACACCACTGGGCACTTGAGCACCCACACAAGCTCTTAGTCTCTGACAGTAACATCTCCTTACACAACACACAACACACAAAATAGGCTTTTGACTAGTGTCTCTAGGTTCATCTGGGTATGTGCTGCCTTTCAGAAGCCTTTTGTACCCTTCCAATGGAAGTACGAATGCCAAGGTCAAAACATTATTTCCAAGAAAACTTTTAATGACTTCAGTTGAAAGGCAGGCAGAAAGACAAAAAGAGAAGAACCAGATAAGAAGACAAAAGACAAATCCCCTAACAAAACTCTGCACCGCCGCATTACCATTTCTCCTGTTTGTGTCATGAGCCGTTTTAGAGAAGAACCTCTGGAACAGCAGACACAAAACGTGAAGGCCAAACGTTTTAAGCCGTAATCAACGGTATAAAATGAACGCCAGCGAAAAGCACCCAAACACATGGTTTGAGCATTAGCTGTTTGTGAACAAGGAGAGGAAATTGAGGTATGCAGCCTACTGTTGTAGACAGGTATAAACCTGGACAACCTACTGGGCTCAAGTAAACCTCCCTGTCTGTTACTAAAGCTCTTTCTCCAGTGGCTGTCGATAAATGTGCATTAGAGAGAGCGCTGGGAATGGGCATAGGCTAGATTGCATTATTGACTCGGCATTGCTCGACAAAATGGCTGAAGTGTGTGTGAGGCTGCTGTCTGCCAGTGATCAGTTCCCTGTTTTGTAGGCTTGAGAATCAAAACTCCATCGATTAGTCTGCCCCCGGTGCCACGCCTTTTTACCTCCAGCACTGGAGGCCTCATAGAAATGCTGTTATTAATCCCCTAAGGACTGCTCATTGCATAAAGACAAAACCTCAGTCTGGATGCTAATGGTTTGATGGTGTAGAAAAACACATAATGTACTGCATGCTTGTGCACTGTATCCAGCACTGAATACATATCATCTCTCTTCTCATTAGCATACCATTGCCTTTCTCAATATATATTTGAATGGCTGAGTAGTGTACATGCAAAATGGTTGGTGTGATCAATCACAGATGTTCTTTGATTGTTTAGATGAATTAAGGTATTAAACTGATCAAACAAATGATAACATTGCTATTATGTATTTTCTCCCATTTTTGTTGATTTTATTTATTGCAGAAACGTGTACGAATATTTATCCTCCTCCTGTAAATTTCAAAGTTGCAGACAGTTTGCAGTTATGACAGTGACAGCATATAATATTTACATATTTGAATATAGTGGCCATCTATCTAGAATTATTCTTCTCTAATTCCCATTGAAAACACACATTTTTCTTTTTCTTTGGGAATGACTGATGTGAGAAATGTTTTATAATGTCCCTGTAAAAACAAAAATGTTTTTATAGTGTCATTCAGCCCTAATGTCTTCGGTAATGGAGTTGGCTCTGAACACATTAGTCAAGTGATGAAACCGGTGTTTAAATGTCTTCCCTCGTCCTCAGAGGGGCCTTGTGCGACTGGACTAGAGCATCATTTTTCTCCTAATGAAGCTGGGCTCATGGGGCTGGGCTGAGAATGAGCACAAACTCAACTCCCAGAGTGCTCCAGGGGGGCGCTGCTCTCTCACCCGCAAACGAGTCTCATTCTGAGCCTGGGGCTCCCACAGGGAGGGCAACTTATTAGTGTCCGCCAGAAGACACTTCCGGGGAGAGGACACAATCAGCAGTGCTTATGAAGACATGAAGCCGGCTTTTTTAATCAGGGCTGCATTTCAAATGAAGCGTGAGAAGTCACCCTTAAGGGATGAGTCTGAGTTAGCTTCCACCACCCTGTTCACTGCATTAGAGCTTCAGTGTTCAGCGTGCACTTGACATTCACTCCAAGCGGCAGGGATTGTATCTTTGGCTCAGTTTTCTCAGGACCTATTTTTGGCTAGTCCCAGAGAGTACATACACTACCAGTCAAAAGTTTGGACACACCTTTTCATTCAGTGTTTTTTCTTTGTTTTTTGTCTTTTCTTTGTTAAAAAACAAACAGAATGATGAAGGAACAATTATGCAGAAAATTTAATAAAGCATACCAGAATATGTTTTGTAATAAGGGAATGATGGACTGGTTTTTTTTTTACTTAGTTAAGTGGTTCCTGCCATAATGTGGAGTAGAGCCGTAGTGGAATAGGATTATTAACTGTGTACCAACCTGACCATCACAACTGATCCCAAACACATTAATTAACTACTAATTAACTAATTAATTGAATACCATTCCAGGTCAATTCCTCATGAATCTGATTTAAAAAATGCCAAGCTGGCATCAGAGCAATAGGTGATGTTTTCAATATTAATCTACAATGTAGTCATAATAAAAACAATTGAAATCGTTAAATGAGAAGGTGTGTCCAGACTTTTGACTGGAATAATATAAGAGCGGTTTGGTTTAAATAAATATATTAAAGGAATCCAATAGGTGTGAGTCCTCTGCAACTTTATAGTATTCATTGAAAAGCTTTAAAAAAGGACTAAAGGTTCTTATTGTCTAAAAGACACAAGAGCAACAGTACAATAATTTACAGAATACTGTGCAGTCGACAGCAGCAGTAACAGTACTAGTGGGAGTGAATACAGTACTATGACATGTTGCATTCTGCAGTTGTTAAGTGTGCAAAAATAGAAAGGAACGCAAATACTGAGGTAGACAGCAATAAATAATTGTGTAAAAAGCGAGTAGCAGCAACCGGATTAGAAAAAGAAAATGGCACATCAATAAATACAGGGTAGTTGGGGGTAAATTTTCTTTCTTGGCAGAACAGTTTAGTGTGTACATGCAGTGTGACTGGGAGAAAAGAAGTAGTTCAGTTCAGTGTGTATGTGTGTGTGATGTACAGTTTGTTATTCAGTTCTGATTTATGAGTCTGATAGCCTAGGGGAGGAAACTGTTCCTCCTCCTGGTAGGGAAGGCACAGATGCATGGAACTTTCTGCCAGATGGAAGGAAGGAAAAGGGCGTGTGGGAGAGGTGTGTGGGGTCATTCACAATGCTGGTGGCTTTGCAGATGCAGTGTGTGGTGTAAAAGTCTGCGACAGAGCAGAGAGAGACCCTGTTGTTCTTCTCAGAACTCCTTAATATTCTCTGTAGAGGTCTGGCGATCTGATGCGGCACAATTTCCATACCATGCAGGATGCAACTACAGAGAATGCTCTCCATAGTCTTTCTGTAGAATGAGAATGGAGTGTGGCTGTGCTCTCCTCAATCTAAGTAAAGATACTGCTGGGCCTTCTTGGCAATGAGTCCATGTGGTGAGCTTCTCTGTGATGTAAACACCAAGAAACTTGGTGCTCTGAACGATCTCCACTGAGGATCTATTGATGTTCAGTGGAAAGTTATCGCCCTCCTGAAGTCAACAACCATCTATTTTGTTATGTCTACATTCAGAGACAGGTTATTGGCTCTGAATCAATCAGTTGGCTGTTGTACCTCCTTTCTCTGTGCCTTCTTATCATTACCACTGATCAAACGCACCATGGTTGTGTCATCAGCAAACCTGATCATGTGGTTAGAACTGTGCTGTGCTGCGTACTTATGCGTCACCAGGGAGAAAACCAGGGGGCTGAGCACAAAGCCTTTGGGGGTCCCTGTGCTCAGAGTGGTGGCACTTGGAGATGTTGCTTTTGATCAAGATTGACTGAGGTCTACCTGTCAGGAAGTCCAGGATCCAGGTGGGCCTTGCTGTCTCAGCTTTCCCATCAGATGCTGAGGAATGATGGGGTTGAATGCCAAACTGAAGTCTATGAACAGCATCCTAACAAATGTGTCCTTTTTGTCCAGATGGGAGAGGGCCAGGTAAAGGGTGATAGTGATGGCATCGCTTGTTGAAAGGTTTGGATGATAAGCAAGGTGCGGGGTTGTATGGTGTGGAGGACAGCTGTGACGTTATGTGCCTCTTGAAAAGCCTCTGGAAGCACTTCAGTGTGATTAGGAAGGCGTGTGTCAGGACAGCCGTCACTGAGGCATGACACTTATGACTTCTTTGGCATGGGGATGATGGTGGTGGCTTTGAAGTACATTTAAATTGTAAGTACATTTAAACTGTGGTCCTTGAAGATGTCTGTGAGAACATTTGCCAGATGGTCTACGCATCATCTGAGTTAACGTCCAGGAATGTTGTCTGGTCCAGCAACCTTCCATAGGTTGACTCTAAACAAAGGTTGTCCTTGACGCCATGTTGTTCTGTGGCTCAAACCGTGCATCAAAATCATTCAGTGGATCTGGAGGAGAGGCCTCACCTCTCAGTTGGTGATAGCCCGGATGCCCTGCCACATGAGCTGTGTGTCGCCAGTGTCCTGGAAGTGGCTGTGGATTTTCTGAGCCTGTGCAGGTTTTGCTGCTCTGATGGCCTGGGACAAGTTGGCCCTTGCTGTTCTCTGGGCAGCTTTATAGCCTGACCTGAAGGCAGAGTCACAGCTTCTCAGCAGCACGCACACCTCCGCAGTCACCCATGACTTCTGGTTGGTTGATCGCGAAGGTGCCTGCGCTGCTGATTCCAAGCTTATGAATGGTACTGGAGCGTTAGAATACTCCATGAATAAATACATATTTACTATGAAAATGATATTATTATTATTATTAGTAGTAGTAGTAGTAGTAGTAGTAGTAGCAGTAGTAGTAGTATTGAATGCGATTACTTGTGAATATACACAGAAAAGTTTTAAAATATAAAACCAATTGGTCAAACCAATTGTTCTCTATGGCTTATGTATTGTTGGGTTAGGTGTTGGCTAGTTACTATGTGACAAACACAAACCTGCCTTAGAATATGTATTATTATTAATAATACATGAATTGTTTTATTTATATTAATAAATAATATTTAATTGATCAAATTCTATTAATTCCTCTTTCCCCAAGCTGTTTTAATGAAAATGCCTTCAATAACAGTTTCTTACACTGAGCTGTTTGGAATACTTTACTATGGTGAATATGATTAGAGCTGTTAGATTAGATCTGTTGCTCTACAGTAAACATGTAATGCCAACATTCTCGGTTGAAAAGGTTAGATTTTCAAGGATGCGCATGGAAACTTAGTATTGATTCTGAACATTTTCTTTACAGGGTTGTATTTACATTTGTAATTTCCTCGTAGATGATTGCCCACATGCACAAATTAATGTAGCTGTATTTCTCGAGGGTGACTCAGGTATGACTGGTGCTTTTCGACGCTCTGGACTGGCTTTAATCCAGCTCCCGCTTGGTGAGATGCTGACAGAGAGGCTGAGCTTGCTAAGTGGTGAGCACTGTTCTCAGCAGGCCAAACATTTCAACACCTTGTCTGTCTGATATATCACATCTTGCAATCCATACTTACTCACTGTTCTATTCACACACACTGTTCTATTCACAAACAGCACATGGACACCAGCTGGTCTTCCTTATGGGGACTTCAGACTCTTGAAGTCCAGGTAGAAAGAGTGAATTTTCTAGGGGTATGTGCACATATGTGTGTGTGTGTAGGGACTGGTAAGGAGGTTTAACAAGTGGCGAAGTTAATCATCTGGCTTTTGTGCGTTTGTACTTTACAGTTGTTCTACAACAATAGTCCATAAGTGTCTATCATGCTTATTATGTCTGTGTGTCAGTTTTATTTACATTCCAATTTCCGATGCAAGGCACCTCATGGACCTTGCTTGTAGCTCATTCACTTACCCACACACATGTTTAGCAAACTAAAGAAGCTCTACAAGGCAACACTATTCAGTGGGATGTCTGAAGGGGCCACCGTAATTTGACTGGCCCCCACAAGTGCCCCCCTACTTGAAATGGAATGGAAATTAGGTAGTCAGTCCTGGATAGAGTCGGTATCATTTGTTGCTTCATTTTAGAGAAAGTGTCTGTATTCTTACTATTTTCACACGTTTCATTTCAATCTGCATGACTTAACATGACAGTAACTGCCACAGCCTTTAATGTGGAAGACATCAAGAACTTGGCGAACAGGAATTTGTTATGGCTGGTCCCTAGATACTATGGTCTCACCAGTCGGATTTGCCGTGGCTGGTCCCTCGATAGTGCGGTGCTACCAGTCAGATTTGCCGTGGCTTGTCCCTAGATAAAACAATCCCATCAGTGGGACTAAAACACATAAAACTCACTAAAATTTTTGTCTTTCTTTGCATAGAGGAGTAATATAACTTTAACACGCTGGCATGTTTGTGCCAAGTACAGAGTTACTGTGCAGTTACTATGTTTATCTACATGTTGTGTTTAGCCTCTCAAAATAAGCCATGTTTCAAAACCTTAAAACTACATAATGGCCAGTTCCAAAATATTCACAGTATCAGTGCTAATGCATCACTAAATAAACACATACGATGAGATCTGGTACTAGATTTAGCTGTGGATTCTATTGCGCACATGTATAATTAGCACCACTCGGGGGCAGTACTGAGGACCACAATGCAGTATGTTACAAATGCTTTACCTCTCTTATTCTACTACGCAGGTGCTAATTGCTAAACAATCTATAAAACTAAGCAAATGTTCTATAACAAATGCTCATTAAGGATAGGCATGCAAAAAATGTTGTTTTGCTTCAGTGCTTTAAACTTCACATTATTTAGGCTCACATATCCAGTTATTGACCAAAATAACCATTTAAGTGATTTGAGTGACATTTCCTAATCCCTGTATCAAAGCTGCAATGATTTGTAGCTCGATATTAAAATGCAGTGAACAAGGTCAACATGAATATTTACTGCAAAACAGGTCTGGTGATAATGTTTGCAAGATAGTTCACATCATCCACTTCCTTCGCTAATGCAAACAGCACCCCACCTTTGGGCAATGCCGGTACCGGTGTGTGAATACAACCGAGGTGTCTGATATGTGTATCCTTGAGTACTGTCATATTTCAAACCTGTAGCTGACAGGTATGCATGTCATATCACACACCTGAAGGATCTTCCCTCTTTGGGCCTTCGGGTGTGAATGATGAAACAGGCCTGTGTTTTGGGCAAGCTGTACACTGCTACTTTGTTTATCGCACAGAAACAACGAGGGTGCTTCTAACCTCAAAATCTGCTCTTAATCGGATATTATTCATCACTAAGAGCTCAGAGGAATTCTCAGAGGAACTCAAGAATTTTTATTTTTTTTGTTTGTGAGTAATAGAAAAATATTTTATTATGTTTACAAGATGATGAAAAATGACTGAAATCTTTTCACTTTTGCTGAATTAATTTCACTTCCAAGCAGACTGTTAATACAAAATGTGAATCCTATGTAAGGCCTTGTTCAGACAGTCCAATTTTTCATATCTAACAGTCTGAATAGCAAAAAGCCAAATGAAATCCACATATGGATTTTTTTTTAAATCACATTAATGTGTTTATATGGATATGTGAGCAAATGCACCTACGCCCTGACTAAACTAGAGCTGGTCACTTGAGTCATGTGAAATATAAACATTTAAGTCTAGAAATTAGAGAAACAAATTCAATTTGCCCTGTAGTGTGAAAAAACAAAAAAATGTGAATTGTGTTACTGACTGTTGTTATAGCAACAAAATTACATAGAAATAGGAGCAAACTGATGCAATAACTGTGAACTTCTACAATGCAGTGCATGGTGACTGCCTGGACAAACCAGTAACAGTTCTAGAGCCGGCCTACGTCTACAATAATACAAAAGCAGCTAGAGGTCAGATGATGACCCTCAGAAATAAGCTGTACTGTCTATTTTCAGCAAGGCAGAAGGTGTTTTTAAAATGAAAAGCTATGTGTTCTCACCACTGGAGGCCTGAGGAGGCCATCCTCAGCCAGTTTAAACACAGTGGTTAGTTTCCTGCCCCAAACTCTCCAACTATAAAACCCTACGTCTAGACTGCTGCTTTGCGCCTTGGAAACGCTTCAGACGCTTTGTAGACTTTAACAGCAGGGACAGCATGGTAATAAAACTCAATTCAAAGCCTTTGTTGGCTAATGGCTGTCTCTGATTGAATCAAAGGGACACGGCGAGAAAGACGCTCAGGCAGGCTGCGTAGGTACACGTGTCTGCTCAGGGTCAGCCCCAAGGATTCTCTGTAATTGGCACCTTTGAAAAGAAGGCCTCATCAGAGAGCGGGAGCGCTATTTCCATAGAAACACTTCATTTGTTGCTATAGTTTCGGCTCAGCTAAGAGTTTGTACCTGTGACGGAGAAACAGCATTGTCCACTAGGAAGCTTATGGAAGAGCTTACGGTGTCTGAGCAGAAAAAGCAGTGAAATAAATAAATAAGAAAAACACTTCAGCCCCACATTCAGAGGAGTTCAATGCTTTACAAGCACCAAGTTAAAAAAGTATAGACACACTTTCATTTTTCTTTCCTGAAAGACATGAGTTTCCATTGATTCAATGGAGTAAAAATGAGTTGAGAAGTCAGGTGAGCTAAGAAAGCAAATCTTTATTTTACTTTACTATGGCTGCTTTTCTGCACACTGCACATTATCTGCAGAACATTATGCGCAGAGAGAATGAAAAGAAGATCAGATAACGGGTTCTTTGGTATTTGTTTCCAAAATGTATAAATATTAAACCTGTGAACTACCTGTTGGGTCATTGACATGACAGAAATGTAAAATTAAGATTTTAGTGGTGAGAAAACAAATCACATAATATCTACAGCCGCATTGATAAGTGCAAGGCCAAGCTTGAGCAGGCAGCTCTCGTGGCTGTATGCACATAGTCTGATGGGTAATAGCTTAGTCTGTAACACAATGGAGCAGTATAGACAAACACGCAGAACAAATATTTCTTCAAATGTAAGTACACTAGTACCAAATAACTTCAATATCAATACCTTAGTACCAAAAATTACCTTTAAAGACTATGATGCAATTAGCATTCCACAAAGTAATAAAATATCAGCAGCACAAATTAGTTAAGCTTGTATCATAACAGAGGTACAGACAAAATTGTACATTGCAGTAAAACATTTTTCAACCATTTTTGACGTTTCTCATCCCACTGACCATATAAAAAGCACTGATTAATGTGGAAGTGTAATGCAAGTATTCTGGCTGTGTTTTGAAGACACTGTATGTCACAGGAGGATAAACTTTTAGACTGATTTGGGCGAACATATAGAAGTGCAGCTCACAAATACATTTCAACCATGAAAATCTCAAGTCAGTTCTCTCTAAATTCAACCAGTATGTGAACTTTTCAACTAGCGGCGCAAACATTCTGGACAGTGTTTCCACAAGCATTGCTGGTGGATACTGAGCTAAGCCCCATGCCCACCTTGCCGCTTAGGACCACACCTCTGTTATGCTGATCCGAGGATACAGACATACCAAGCCTGTTGGGAAGTAGCCACGTTATCCCTGTGTCAAATAAGTTGTCAGTGTTCTGCCTCAATGACTATTGTCCTGTCACACTCACACTTATCAAGAAGTGTTTTAAGAGGCTCATCATGAGCACATGAAATCACAGCCACCCCTCACTAGACCCCCTGCCATTGTCCCAAGGCTGTGAACTCAGCCCTCTCCTGTTCACGCTGCTCACCCATGACTGTGCAGCAATGCACTGTTCAAACCACATCGTCAAGTTTGCCAAAGACCATGGTGGGTTTGATCAGCGGGAATGACAAGGTGGCATACAGAGAGCATGTGCAACGACTAACAGACTGGTGCAGAGCCAACAACCTGTTTCTGAATGTGGACAAATCAAAATAGATGCTTGTTGACTTCAGGAGGGCACGATGTTATCATTGTCCCTTGAAAATCAATGGCCCCACAGTGGAGATTGTCCAGAGCACAAAGTTCCTTTGCGGAGTACCTCCCACA
The DNA here is from genome assembly GCA_037974465.1 of Brachypetersius altus. Taxonomy (NCBI): domain Eukaryota; kingdom Metazoa; phylum Chordata; class Actinopteri; order Characiformes; family Alestidae; genus Brachypetersius; species Brachypetersius altus. Next base: position 6,407,504 of record JBBPDB010000036.1, on the reverse strand, counting down.
GACCCTCTATATTTGCATTTGAGGTAACACTTAACGGATGCCGTTAGAATACAGAATCTGTCATAATTCAAACTTGTGTTTTTGTTGGACTGTCTCTCTCTCTAGCTCTATTTGTGTATTTTGCCCTGTTCCTGTGTGGCAACATGCTCCCGGAGGAACGTTGTTTCAGTTCACTGTGTGTTGTGTATATGGCTGAAATGACAATAAACCCACTTGACTTAACTAGACTAAAGACCATCCACAGGAAATGTCACCAGTGGGTAAAAACAGAGTTATTTTCGGGGGCTTTTGGAGGTTAATTGGCCTTAACAGGTTCCAGGACAAGATATTTGGCATGTTCTTTAAATTCATTCAGCGCAGTGGAGCTCTCTTCGTTCCTTCTGAAAGTCATGTCTGAAAGGACAGTAACAAAATAAATAAGGATAAAAATGGAAATCGATACTTCATTATGAACTAATTAGAAAACAACAAAGCCAGAGGACTCGAAGAGGGATGTGATAGGTCAAGGACCCAATGGAGGATAAAAGGTCATTGTTATTCACTTCTGTATGAGTCTTCATCAGTGTGCCTGGTCAACTTTCTTTTGGCTACTGTGTTGAAGATGTGCGCACTGCTGCCTAATGAGCTCGATGAGACAAGTCAAACAAAACACTGGATGTCCAAAGTGCTTGAAGAGAAATGAAAGCACAGATGACCAATGAGATGACCAATTAGTTCAAAACTACTGGCCTATTTTAAACACAAGACACCTATTCTCAATACACAAAGATGTGATTACTTTAGTGTTTGTAAAAGGCAAATTAAACAGTTCCCTATTGATGTTCCACCCAGCAAGTGGAGTCTCATTACATGGCTATTAAGATTCATTCAGAGACAGAGCTTAGAGCAATATCGGAGGGATTAGGCAATGGGAAGTGTCACCATGCACCAAAGATAATCAACAGACTGAGTCAATGAAAAAAAATTTGAGCCATTAGTGAAGGTGATCTGTGGAAGCTTTATTTGCATCAGTCTGCTTGAATGTGCCAGTCATGCAGGCCTGGTTACATATCTCCTCTGTGGTGTAAAATGTCCTCAAAGGGAGCAGTAATTGATGCTAGATTGAGTAAATTATGATTTTTTTCATAACACTAAAGCTGCTAAAAACAGCTCTGTATTTTCACTGCCTGGGGGAAATCTGCAAATCCCTGCCGCTGATCCACACATTTTATTTTTCATATACGATAAATAAACACATAGTTTCATTCATTTGGAAGTATGAAGTGTCAAAAACTGAAAACCATGGTTTATGTCATTCGGCCTACAGTAAATGTTTTCAGGGCTTGGTTGCTTTAAGGAAGGAGAGATGACGTCAAAAAGATGGAACAACTCAAGGCCATTTCATTAACAAGTCCCTCAAGTGACGCGTATTGCAATAGCACAATAATGGAAGACAGTCCAACTTCAGACTACTAACCATGCAGAGGATCGTTGTACAAATCAGCCCAATCATCCTACATGCCGCGGAAGCGAGCTTTCATAACGAACAAGCAATCGGCCCTAATCTAGCAGGCGGGCCAGTGGTGTTGCTGTCATGTCACTGAGCCATGAACGCCAATGGGCAGAAACATACATTAAAAAGATATAAAGAAAATAACCCAGCTTAGGCAGCCGCATTGGTGCTGAGAACATGAAATATGAAAGCAACAGATCTAAAACAGAATCGCATTCATTTTTTTCTTCCAGTTTGTGGGAAGAGGTCCTGTTGAGAGCATCAAGAATAATAAGAGAGACAATTACAATTCACTTTTGAAATGGGGCTATGGGAAATGATTTTAAGTCTTGTCTCTTCCCGGTACATCTGTTCTGGGGGAGCAGAGAGAAGCACTCCTACCGTGATAAAGTAAATAGTTCCCAGTGTACCGTAGACACGAAAACATTTTTACCTTCTTTAAGCCTGCACTTACTAAACCGAGCAGAAAAGAAGAGATTGTAGGTGATGCGCGATGTGGTGTCAGACAGAGCAGCAGTTTCCTAAGGTATCATAACCCTCCGACTGTTAAGTGCTGTAACCACTGCCAAAGATAACAAAAGTACGGTGTAAATTTCCATGAATTATTTCTTACTACTTCTAGGCTTTTGTTCTTTATTGTGTAAAGCTCGAATTAGACACTTCTAAATGGTTTATTCACTTAATTCACATTATGATTTATTCTTAATGACCTGTATTACCTGGAGCTTTATTATGTGAAACCTCACTAATTACATTATTATTTGTAATCATGTGCAATAACACTTTATTAGGATCTTGTTATGCAAACGCGTTGCATGAATCGCCTGAATTGAATTTGGGCTATTAAGTGATAACTTTTTATTATGGGCTCTAGGTAGCCTCAAGTGACTTCTGAAGATTAATATTGAAGTTAACAAGAGTTTCTGAGTAAATATTTAGTATGTATTCCATGGGTAGCTGGTAGCCTAGTGGTTAGGGTGTTTGCCCAGCGCTCAGGAAGTCATGGGTTCTATTCCCAAGACTGCTGAGCACCTCTTAGCAAGCTCCCCGGGCGCTGTGTTCACTTGGTGAATGGGTTAAGTGAATTTTGTGCTGTCCACGTATGACAGAATGGTCATTTTCACTTCATATTCAAAAGTTAACTCATCCTTATTTACAGGTTAAATGCAGTAAACTCTGCAGGTCACCAGATGCTATTACATTTATGACATTTATCAGACGCTTTTATCCAAGGAGACTTCCATTCCCTAACTACAGGGGGCAGTGTCTCCCTGGAGCAACTTGGGGTTAAGGGTCTTGCTCAGGGACCCAGTGGTGGTATGCTGAAGGTAGGATTCGAACCCATGACCTCTTGGTCTGGAGGCAAGTATCCTACCCACTGAGCTACCTCCAACCCCTATCAAGAACCTATAATAACACAAATAAAGCAAATTAGATTTGAATTCATCGGATTTGTTGAATTTGCATAACAAGTCCTCACCAAAGTGTCTACTGCACATCCTTTAGATTGCAATCATTGGTGATTTTCAACTAATAAAACTACAGGCACATACTAATAAAAGTTATGAAGAAGTTAATACAGTTGAATAAATAGTGTATTAAATGTATTGAGCAAAGAATAAAATCTCAATACCCCAAATGGGTTACTTACACAAATTGTATTATATTATATTATATTATTATATAATATTATTAGTATTATAATTTGGCTTTGTTAATCTATTATGAAAAAAAAAACAAAACATTCTTTACATTTTTATGATTGCTTCACATATACAAATGTATAGTGTAACTCACTAAATAATGAAGTATGTTACTGCAGAGTAGCATTTGAATGTATTGCCCAAAAAAACCCCAAAAAAAACTCTGAGCTTGAGGGATTAACAGTAAAAGATTAGGGCTAAGATGTCTGATCACGAAACAGTTGAAAAGGTGAGAATGTTCCCGTTGTCTTCTACTGTCGATGGTGAAGTAAAATAACTTCGGCCTCCAGAGTGAGTAGGGAGAAGGTATTTAATTACTAGAAGCAAGAAAGAGGCAAGGCTGAATCAGAGATGTTTTTCGCTGATCAGAATGTGGTTCCTCTAAAAGGCCCGCTGGCTAACTGTGACCCTGAGGTCAACCTCCCACTCAGGAGCAAGAGAGATGCTTTTTTTTACTAATTGGAAAAAAGATTCTTTACTATACATCAGACAAGTCATGTTGTGTAGCCATGCCTGTGTAATATATATATATATATATATATTAGTGCTGGGCCGTTAACAGCGTTAACATGAGACTCTTATCGCGCGATAAATTTTTTTTTCCGCAAAGTTGGGTTGGGAGCTGGGTCAATACTACGCTAGCTATGATGACTTGATATTTTAGCGCAGATTTACTCTCTTTATCTGTCTCTCTGTCTGTCTCTCTCTCTTTATTTCTCTGGTTCGTGACTTTTCCGGATTGCGCCCGTTTTAACCCCGTCTCGCGCCCTCTATCGCTCTCTCTCTCTCT
>JBBPDB010000036.1:6346181-6357654 GCA_037974465.1 Brachypetersius altus | reverse complement strand
TGAAATTAAAGTGATCAGGGAGAACATTTGGAGGCATATTTATGGTTTACACTATAAAAACAGACATTGGGATCATTTTTTTTGGTGGGGGGGATTTTAATCTAGATTAAAAAAATTAATCTATGCCCACCTCGACTGTTTAACCTTGTATCTTAGCTTTAAAACAGATAAATTACTTGAAATCTGACATTAAAAGTTTTTAGCTCGCAACCAAATTTAAATCACACCATTCTGCTTAACTAACTCTTATGATTAGATCTTGATCACAAATTTTCCCTTTCCCGTTTTTAGATTCTCTTTTGTCTGATATCCTCAGGAATATAATTTATTATAGATATTTATTATAGTCATAATAGGCACACAAAGAAATGTGTAAGGCAGCTGAGGTGTGTATGGGTAGCTGCTTGTCAGAGCAACTTTAGGTTCAATTTTGTTCCAATGGAAACTGGTTGGGGTGAAGGATAAAAGGGCTGAAATGGCAGTAGAGTGCATAACAATAAACATTTAACTTTACATCTAAGTTACATCTTAAAGCAGGCTAACAACATACAATGATAATACATTCATGGAATCTTAATATCGATTGATTCTATCATTAAAATGATATATTGGTCAAGCTGTGTCCCTCACTACCCTAATTCATCCTGTTCCTTCTTTTGGTGAAGGCTCTCTGCCCAGGCACAGGATCGAGAGAGCCCAGCACACATAATTGTTCACAAATCTGACTTGCGCTTGAGTTTGTTTGTCTAACCCACAGTGTTTAGTGTGTGTTGTAGTGCGGATCCCCAGAAAATCTGTCCATGCTTTGGCAGCCGCCCCGGAGCAAGCATCTGTCAAAACAAATGCTTCTCGTGTTGGCAATAAATAAATGAAAGAATAAATGAATAAATGAATAGATAATCCTGGGAGGAAGAGACGGAAGAACAATCAAATAACAAAATGTCATCCGGTGTCACCTCTGAGCCAAGATATATATTAAATTAGAAATGGCTAGACAAATGTGAAGTCTTAGAAATCAAAATAAATAAATAAATAAATAAATAAATACCATATGCAGTTATTATGACATAAGCATGGTTTGAATTCAAAAAGGGGATTTTCATTCACTGCATCTCTTCAGGTCAAAGGGATAGTCACACTTCGACAGTATAGGAAGCACAGTCGAAGAATTCCTCTGAAAAATATGCATCCATAATTCTGTGAAAAATCTGCCCACATGAAAAATGCATGAGAAACAAAAGTGTAGGAGCGTATGCAAATTTATCACGGTTCCATACAAATACAGGCGCATTATTTGCTGAGTTTATCATATTAGCAAAATAAGAATGAGTATGTGTGTATAAAAACATACATACGCATTTATGTACACACATACACATTTATTTTTTTCCAATATGTTAAATATTCATTTATTGATTTATCACAGTGCTTGGTGGTGAAATTGGAGTCTTAGCCTTGAATGCAAAGTCAATGCCCAGTTTACACAACATAAACACACTAAAAGTCTACCTAAACTGAGCCGTCAGGGTTTGACATCAGACTGGTGATTTTCCACATATATCATCAAGCTTGGATGGACGTCTCCCCGTGTAGTTTTGATTATTGACTAGAGAAATGTAGTGTAGCTTGGTTTTGTTTATTGTGTGTTGATAGCACTAGATTCAGAAAGGGGAAGTGTGGTCATTCTGTTCTTAAATGCGACAGCTTGATTCTCCCCGAGTGGTACAACACAACACAGCACAGCTTTTGTGTAAATGTGTATTTATAAGCAGTGTAATAGTAATTGGTTTTTTGCATGGTGTCTGGTTCAAAAAGCTTGCACCCTCTTACCCTACTTCACACCAGTTTAAACTTTTAATGTCATGTGTGCCAGGCTCCACAGCACCCTTGTCATGAACGATGTAATCACATTACCAAGTAGTTGGTTACATAATGAATTACTTTCGCATTCGATTTACAATCAGCACTGAAAGGTTTGTGTCTGCTCTTTTAACTTTATCAGTTTGCTTTAAGGTCAAAAAATGACTAACAAATTGAAAATTTGAGCTACAACATGATTTCGTTACTGCTGAAAATAGTGATAATCCTGTTTTAAAGTGGACGTATGAGGCCAGGTTAGTACCACAAGGCCTGAGTCTCCCACTTCCAGAATGTCGCAACATCTCCCCATTCCCCCACAGTCGGAACGAAGCATAAACACTCTGGAATTAGATGCAGTTTCCTCGGCATGATAAGAGCACTTTCCTCTTTCAAATGCCTTTCCAGGAGCAACTTAAAGTGTATTACTGTCTTTGTGAATAATGCATTAAGCTAATACAGCCCATATTTTACAGCGCTGTACTACTTTCGCTCATTAGCCATCTTCTTTTCATCCTGGAGGACACGTCATATAAATACATAGGTTATCATTATTATAGGTCATTATTTGTCTGTCAAATGTGCTGTTTGAAGTGCTCTAGCCAAGTGAATTAACATTTCATGGAACAGCTTGGACTCCAAAGCGAGAGAAAAGCCTGGTCCTAACTGCATCATATTGTTACAGGTCGGTCAGTGGCCAGTAGGGGCCACTGCTTTTCAGTTGTCTTTGATTCTGTTTTGTTAGTGTTTTGAGGACTTTTATTTTGACTTTCTGGTCTGTTCATGTATCACGTGTTTTTGGTTGTCACCTGCTTTGTGTTCGTGCACTGATTTCGTCCTGTATTTAAGTTCTGTTTTGTGTGTCACACTTTATCTGTCCACCGCCTCATTTTCGCCTCCCTTTGCTTCGTTCATGCCTTATCTGATTCCTGTATTCCTGTTCCGGTTTCTAGTGGCCCTTGTACCAGGTTTTTGTTTTGTTTGGTTTAATAAACGTACAACCACAGCATGGAACTCTGGTCTCCAGCCTGCTCCTTGCCATGAGGTAAATCACAACAGGAGATTAAACCCCCCCGGTCGTGACACATATACACTTCTCTCTCCTCCTCTTCACTTACATCTCACACTGAGAGAGGACATGATGAACTGAACATGGGAGGTTCACTGGTAAATATTGTGGCCTTTTAGTAGCAGAGTGTATATACTTTAAAGCCAACCTAAAATCAAATTCTTGCTCATTTGCCTGATCATAACAATCACTAATCTAATTATAATATTTTCCTGTAATAATTAATAATATTAATAATATTAATCAGTAAAATTTCACCTCCCACTACCTAAAGTGTAAATTATCTTTGCTTGTTTTTTAACAAATGGATATTTAAATGCAAATTTATAGCAAGTATTACTGAGAAACATCACCTTTAGTCAGTATCAACAGAAATCAATTGGTAAAATTCCCCTGAAAAAGTGTGTCAGTTGATTTCACATTACTGTGTATAGCTGAGCAAAATCCTCGGCAAAAACATATGAATTCCGATTCAACTTTAAGGAGTGATCTTTAACTAATTAATTCATGTGCTCTAGCAAAAGTATGTTCTTTACATTGAACGCTGGTCCTGGAACCTTGTTTTGTTTACATATAGCTGAACTGATAATAAACACTATCTAGCCTGCTTGACTTGACTATATTAAATGCTATGCAAGGGGCTTTACGTACATCAAATGCGTGAAGAAAAGCCAGATACTGCCAGACACACAAATGCACATTATTGCCTCTGTGTCTGTTGCTAATACATACAGGAACACATTCAGACACAGATCATTAGGAGCTTCTCAGAAACACTTCAAAGTAACAATAAGAAGTGAGTCAGTTCTGAAGCACAGTACTGTTTGGAATTAGCATGTTCAGTAACGTAAAACCAATTTGTGGAAGAGACAAATATAAAAAACGATTTTGTTAAGACCGTTAAGATGAACTAATTTACAGGTATGTGTAAGACAAAAATTCAAAAGTAGCATCCAAGAAGTGCAAGGAAGATAAACAGGATTGTTATGAAGAAGGTAATTCATTTCATCAAAAATTAATTATAATTTTAATTATATGTAGTTCTAACTTACTTCATTTTAATTGTATTATCGAATATTTTTTCCCACAATGTCTCTTGTTTGAAAGTGCTAATCAAAGTCTGAGGAATGTTTAGCAGTAGATAACATTAAATTTATTTAAAATCTTTGTTTAGTTCATTTAAAACTCACTGTAAACTTGAGTTTACCCATTTCAAATGAAGTCGTCAAATGTCTCTTGGAGTAAAATATACTACCAGTCAAATGCTTTATTGCACACACTGAAATTTTCTAGATTTGCATTTAACTCACTTAGTATTTACTAAAAATACTGACCAACCAACATGCACCTAATACAATTATAATTATACTGTGGGTCACTGGATTTTTAACAAGCTTCGAAGTGTCTGCCAATGGGATGTAACAGTTAAATGAATGCATTTAAGTTAAGGGAAGTCTAGCGTTTGACTCTGCATCACCACGCAGTCAGTTAATAGGATGCCAGATGTGTGCTATTACAGATTATTTCTATGTTGTTTATTTCCTCACTCAACAACTTTTCAAGGATAAAAATCTGCAGTTCATGAAAAAAATGGACAAGTGGCAGAAACCTGTGGTATGTAAAAACTTTTGAATCATTACCATTTACAGCGTATCTTCTCATGTCTAGTATAATAGTAGTATTATAGTATATATTGTGTAGCATATATTATTTCAATCTACACTACAGAAGATTGAATAGAGCCATTGAGACATGTAGACATTTATGAACAGTAGTGTATATTCCTATGCAATTTTTTTGTTCTCTCAGAATGCAAGTTCATGCCAAAAATCTTCAGATTTACTTTTTCCACATCATTTTCTCTCTGCATAACTGACAATTAGATTTTTTCTACCATATCAGCTTCCCAAATGCACCATAATCTTGTCACATGGTTGGCTCTTTTTTGATCTTCCTTTGACTCTGCAATTGGTCTATTATTAATGTTAAAATGCATTCGATTATATTACTGAATGAAAATGCTCTTCTGAACCACACTTTCTTCCATCAAAACTCACATTCAGTCTGACTGGGCTTCCTTTTGCTTAGACTGAATGAGGAATTCTGATGGCGAAAAGATGGGTTTTACAGGTACGAACAGCTTCTTGCTGCTGTGCAGGTCATTGTGACCCTGCTGGCACACCGTGTCCTGCTTCTGACGCGTTTAGATGCAAAGATAGAACATCCATAACAGCGGGATGAAAGGGCTCTGGAAGATTTCTATGAAATTTCAAACAGGCCCAACAAAAAGAGTACTTCATCTCCCCGAGCCTCTCAGCCCTCATTTACAAAAACCCTATTTGAACGCTCAACATTAGAGGTGGCTCGTCTAGATCGTTAATTAACAAAATGCTTTGGAAGCCTGTACTATGTTCATAATACCCAGGCTATGAGTGGATCCTAATAAGAACAGAAAGGAAACCAATTTGAGCCGCCTGCTGATTGGACTCTCCTGCTGAGGAGAACATAGATTAGAGCTTAGAGCAAAATCATCTGCTTTCAGACAGACGCTCCGAACTCGAGGTGCCCTTATCTGGGCTGAACTTGCTGTGTTTACAGCAGCACCTAGCCTGAACTTGACATGACCTTTTTCCAACTGCATAGCGACATGCTTACAGAAAAAAAAATCCCCAGACACCCACAGGACCAGCATCCTCAAAAAGAAACAGTGTTACTTAAGGCCCGCAAGTCCACCTAACAAGCTCTAATAACACACTCCTACGCCTTATGTGCTTGTTATAAAGTTAACACTGTCATTGTGCTGGGAACCTAACCTTGTTATTTGCTGAAGCCAAGTCTAATATGCTCTTCTGTCAGCTATTCAGCAACTTGGTCAGCCCACAGCGACAAACACATACAGGTAGCGAAGACGAACGCACTCCTGACAACAAATCAATGAAAGGCACTGAATGAATACTCCGGGCTCTCCTTTGTGATGATCCTGTTATGGAATGGCGGCACCTCTGCATGAAACAAAGAAGACAACCTACTTCGACAACCTGGTGATGGCCATGGCAAGGGGGCTTACCTGCAAGATAAAAAGAGAGAAGGAAGTGAAGATTCGAAGTCAATCAAAACAATCAATTCAAATCCCCCCCCGAGAGGGGAGATACAAAAGATGACAGAGGCGACAGCAGGTCTGACACCACCTGTGATGGTTCTTTAATCAGTTTACTTTGGTCTGATCATGACCCTCCCTTTCCAATTAAATGCCCATCGCCCTTTCCTCCACCAGTCTCCTTCGATTCACCCGCCTGAAGTGTTGCTTGATACATGGCAAAACAATTACAGTGGAAATTAATTGCAGTAATGACTTCCGCTGGCTGGCGAGGGAGGCGCCAGTGCATTAATAAAGGCGCCGTGCCCACTAGAGGAAGGCACCCGTGCGTCTCTGAAGGAGAGAGGTCACTCGCTCCTTGGCTTCACACTCATTCATTTCGCCCTGGACACGGATCCAACCGGGCGGCCGCACGCATCTGCTTCGGGTTGCGGTGCGGGGGCTGCACACAGCTGCTCGCTGACTGAGACTGATGTGGGTGGGTATGGAAGTCATGTACAGGTCAGGCCTAGGAAACTACATCTGGGGCAACAGAGCAAGACACATAGTCAGGATTACCTGCTCTTCGTGTCTTGTGGCTCTAAGTTTCCTGTGCAGGGCAGCAGGCACAGGATTGTGTCCCCTAAATGGGGAGACGATAGAATCTACACTTCAAAAGAACAGTTTAAAGTGGCGTTTTTAAGGGTCTTACACTGATAAAATATTCGTCAAAAGAAAGCAGTGGCAATACCGCCAGAGCTGCAGCTCCACAATGCTGCCTCAGTCTCTGGCAATGTGTTTGTTTTGTGCTTTGTGGCAGTGAACAAAGTATTCTGAACAATGATTCTAATTATTCACAGTTTATTCTGAAATATTTACTCAATCACAGTTACAGTAAGGAAGTATCCTCCTGTGTATATTATGCAAAATGGGCACAATTACAGCATTTCGAGATCCTTCATTAGAAAAAATGACAAACTGAACCATTTTCTTATGCACAGCCCTGAGTATGACCAATGAGCTTATAACATGGGACTCATAATAATACTATTATCGCCACAATGCAACATGATTAATAGATTATGGCAATTTATGCTTATAGTTTCAATGGGTGTACATATGCCATTGTAAATGTGTGGCATACAGTAAGGTGTAGACATTTTTTTGCTGAAAACCTTCCCCTTTAAATCTATCACAAAAATGCAGTTAGAAAGTGGTGGAATATACAAACTAATACTGACGTAGAAAGATGTTAAATACAAGTTATATGGTCCCCGACTAGATAGATACTAAATCACAAGAAGTGTGATATAATTCAAAAATTGTAAAAAAAAAAAAAAATAAACACTATTAAATATCACTGACACACACGTGACTATTGATCTTCTTAGAGTAACAAAGGTACAGCCAAATCTGTGATGCTCACAAATCCTCGTCACAGACAAAAGCAGGCAGCGAAATGTCACTACATGAGACTTCAGATCTCTTCAGGCCCTGCTGCAGGAAGGTGTTCATTATAGGATGCTGAGCAGCTAAGTCATGGTGCTTGGCTTTGAGGTATTTAAGAGCCTAATAATACAATAAAGCCTCGGCGGCGAGCTTTAGCTGCAGTCCCCTTCGCATGCCCCAACTCAAGTACGGGGAATTAGGTGTGTGATGAACGAGATTGCTTCTCCATTCAGCCTCCCTCACACCTCATTTAGTGACTTTTCACACCTGATGTTTCAGGGGATAGTAATAATTACGGTGATGGTTGAAGACTTCTCGACAATCATTTCATCTCCCCAAGAGGGCTACATAAAAACCTTTCCTCCTTTTCACCCATGGCTGGGTAGCATTAACAATTATTGTTAAAAAAAGAAAAAGATTTTCCCCAGAACTCTCAACAACTCCTAAATGGTTCCTAAATGGTTCTTGGCCTGGTTGTAAAACAAAAATGAGTAAAATTGGTATAAAACTTTTATATTACACAGGGATTCTGTAAACCTTAGAAAGATTCTTCATGCCTGCAATTTCTACACAAAAAAATGGCTCTTCAATGAACTACTTGTTGAAGGTCATGGCCCATACAGCTGACCACTGAAGCTTCTCCAAAGGTTTTAATGGACCCAGTTTTATGAGATCCAAACAAATGACAGTAATGTTTTCTTTTTGCTTACTTCAATATCAGGCAACATAATAAACTGAACAAACGCCATACATCCATCATTAAAAATCTCCATATGATCAAATAGACAAATGTTCTCTATGGCCCTTCAGCGAAATATAATCAAATCTAGCTTTGTCGGCTGTTGGTCATGCATTTTACCAGACCATTAAGGAAGAATGATCATCAAAACAATAATATTGTTAGATTACATGTCTAGACATGATAACGTTTTACAGCCAGTGGCCCCCTAGCAGTCCATATCAGCCTGATTGTGGGGGTTGTGGTACAAGTTAAATATGTTAAATCACTCCAGAAGAGAAAAACTAAAAGATCTATTTCTTATTGGTCAATCTGGCAAAGAACTACCAAACACCAAGTGAGAGCCAGATGTGGAATAATGAGTGGCATTATAAGAAAACAGGTGTAAGCTGACTCTGGATCTATGTTTTCACACTTTGACACTGAATTTTACTAGAAAGATATAAGGAGTGGAGCATCAAGAGCCAACTGTGAATTTGAAACGTTCCCGTTACTGCGATAAATGTGGGCACTTTCTCTGTCAGCCAAAGTGGACAGGTCTTCAATCATCAGTAATTTACCTGAGTAATTTACCCTTCCCTCATGTTGCCAAAGTTTCATGCATATTTTTGTTGCCTTTTTCAAAACATGCCTTTTTAAGGTGCATTAAGAGACCATAAACAAACTGCAGCCCCATTAAAAGTCACTGTGGACTGCGATCAATGCTGACCATCTCTACAAACTGTGAAATAGCTAATTAGATAAATAATCACCTCAGTAAACATTATGTTCATACCAACAAGCATTATTGATGTGGCCCAGAGGTATTTTGCTGGCAGTGATGATATTGATTACATTTAGCTACACACTGGAGTTATTCCTCGCGAGATCTGGCTGGTGTTTGTGTTTGGCTTCAGTATGCAAGGTCATGTCTGCAATTCTCTCCTACTGCCTGTTTCGCAGATGCAGTATTTCATTCAGTCACGCATTCACGCTGCTTCTGAATGTCACTGCACCTATAACAGGACATTACCTGGAACCAGGCCATTACACACTCACTGTTCTCCTCTAATTAAGCCAAACCTTCTCTTGCTTTGGCCTTTTGCATGTCTAGCTCTATGTTTCAATTAGATTTCTCTCTCAGACTTGTAACAGGCTGCATTTAACAAGACATTCACTTTTTTTTATTTAAAATGTGTGATTACATACGTTTCACATATACGTGTCTGACATGCACAAAATCACATGGTTATACATTGCAATGGTTTTTAATAAATTTTTACTTTCAATATCAACATCATCAGTAACAAAATGATCAAAATATTTCAATATCACAATCAATACTGTCAAGCATATGATAGTATCAGATGATAATTAAGGTAGTTATAATGTGTGCACTGCTAAAAGACTGTTTGCTTCTATTTTTAAAAAAAAAGAAAATGTACTTGGTCTTTTAACTATCCTTTACTGCTTTTTCATTCCAAAGCACATCACAAAGGACCTACGTTAATGAATTAATTATTTGTTTAATTCATTCATTCGTTATTGTATCCACTTTCATGACCAGAGGGAGTCATGGGGCTGACAGTGGTCACGGTGCAAAAGGCATACACCCAGTACAATATTTTTTTCCCTTCAGTACCAGTTAAAAATCAGTAGTGTGGTGTGACACCATCACTGACATATCATTATAGCACAGTCTAGAAGACACTATTGTGTCCAGATAACCTTCCTTCTACCAGCCAAACCCCTCAAGGATGAGGGTGCAGATTTGCACAGGTGAATCTGATCCATGTCTGATTTTGCCTTTGCAGAGGAGAGGCAGGATTAGACACTGTCCAGTGCTGAAAGATAGAGCGCAGGGTTAAACACAGTCCAGCCTGAGCTGTGCCCTCTTAAAAATAAGAGGTTCTTAGGAGCAGTGCCAGAGAAGAGCCTTTCAGTGAATGGTTCTTTACCAAAGTATATGTAGAGGTGCTGAGGATACAACTTCAGCGGCTCCAAGCAGAACATCCATTAGCACCATCTTCTGCAGATTTTCACAGCAACTGAACAGATATTTCTCAGTTTCTGTGCCATGAAAGTAAAAAAAGGGCTTCTTTTGTAATGCTGAAGTCACACATTTTACTGTAATCATCCTCTTGGTGACCGTAGCGTAGCATGTTTTTGAAGCACAAGACCAGATTTCAACTCAGATTTATACTACAGCCTCCACATGAGGGAATTAGGTTTGTAGTTTTTTTTTGGAGGATTATTAATCATCTGAAAGAAAACAGTGAGAACAGGGAGTATATGTATATTCCCCGTTTCTGTATAAATGTTTCTAGAAATATATGCCCAAGCTAAGAACTGTTTGGAAACCTCTCTTTTTGAACATGCAGAGGAGCGGCAGGTTTAACTACAGCATGGTCCGCTCTGTGGAGAGGCAAGGCAGGTTGAAGTGTAGTTTAATGGCTGGCTGAATGACTGTCTGTGTTGTGGTGCTGTGATGAGGGTGCTGGAGAGGACGCATAAGGAGCTCTAATGGCCCGAAACACTGCCAGGCCCACGCCTCTCCCCCATCTGCAGACTCAAGCCCACTACTTCTCCCTCTCCTTCTCTATGCAGCCGTGAGTACTCAGCTTTGGTCCTGGAGGGCACCAATCCAACACAGGCTGGCGATCAAAAAGCCCAATACATTCCTGATTCAACCCTTCAGCACTTCAGGCTTAGAAGTTACAGCTGACACATGCAGTACCATGTGAATAATGGAATAACGTGTGAACACATGACATGAAATTGCACACAGTCAGACATTAACAAGACATTCACTTTTTTTTATTTTAAATGTGTGATTACATACGTTTCACATATACGTGTCTGACGTGCACAAAATCATGTTTTATTCACATGGTTATAGTGGTTATTATCAGCACTGATCAAGCAGCATGTCACTTCTCGTCCTCTAAGAACTTCAAGCACTGCTCGTCTTCAACCTCCAAAAGAAGAGAAAGACCTGCCTCAAGACTCTTTTCAGTCTTGGCCCCCCAGTGGTGGAACAAACTCCCTCTCGCAGTCAGATCTGCGGAGTCCCTCTCTGTCTTCAAAAGTCGTCTGAAGAATCGCCTCTAGAAGGATATATATATATTAGAGCCCGACCGATAAAGGATTTTGAAGGTCGATACCGATACAAATGTTTGTTGGTTTTAAAATCCGATATTCCGATATATCGGCCGATATATATATATATATATTTTTTTTTTTGTTTTGTTTTGTTTTGTTTTTTAATTTCAGAAACGCGCAACAAAACATGAACAGATTTCCC
>JBBPDB010000036.1:6310143-6330271 GCA_037974465.1 Brachypetersius altus | reverse complement strand
TTATACGTTCAGTTATTTGAAGGGAAAGTTTACATTTGCTGTTCTTTATGTGCAATAAATGCTGTATTTCCAGACTCAATGTGTAATCGTGTTAAATAATCGTGATTACAATATTGACCAAATTAATCGAGATTATGCTTTTTTCCATAATCGAGCAGCCCTACCCTCAACATCAGCCCCATCCACAAGAAAGCCCAGTAGTGTCCCCTTTTCCTGAGGAGAGCACATCACCCACCCCCCAATTCTCAGTATATTCTACAGAAGGTCTATAGAGAGCATTCTCTGTAGTTACAGTCTGGTGTGGTACAGAAATTATGCTGCACCAGACCCAATGGGTAACTATAAGGACAACTGAAAATATCATCAGGGTCTATCTCCCCTCTGTTGCAGACATTTACCACACGCTGCATCCAAAAAGTCACCAGCATTGTGACCTTCCACACTCCTTCCACAAACTCTTTTCCTGCCTTCCATCTGACTGGTGTTGCAGCATCTGGGCCTTTACTACCAGCCATCACACTCTTAAATCAGAACAGAAAATCACATACGCTCTGAACTGTTCGACTTGAGAAAACAATTAGGAAGCACCACATGTTGCTCACAGAAGAGTCAAAATTTCATGACGGATTGACCAATAGAAATGTTCCAAAATGACTTGAAAAAGTATTGTGGTACATTAACGTACTTTGAAACTTCAAAATGTCTTTAGCACTCTTTTTCTTAAAGCAAAAGTTTGATGACTTTTAATATTTCAGTGAGAATTTCTCATTTAATATTTGAGCATAAAGATCTTTTTGCGATCTATTTCGAGTGTCTGATAGAAACTTATTTAGTTTGTATAAGTCATCACTTACAAGTAAGCTAAAATGAGTTTAGGAGGCGAATAAACCCAGTAATATCCTGGAATACAAGTGGGGAATTTTCAGTGTTTTTTCCACCTGGTTGTGGCGGATAGTGGTGTTTTCCAACTCCCTGCTGCAGTGACTCTTCTTTCAGACTCCTGAATGTCCCATGTTTGCCCTCCAGCTGCCCCCATGAAACTCTGCCAAACACTTCCTCACAGCTGCCAATCAGCAGCTCAGCTTCAATCGCTCGCCCCTCCACCCGTGCACCAGGTGTGAAGGGCCATCTCTGGCTTTAGGCGGCCCAGCAGGTGGAGCAGACCCGAGTAGAAAACAGTGCTGAAATGTAAATGTAATGTTCCGGTTTAAGGGATGCCTGGTTCCTCTGCAAGTGCTTAATGCCCCACGGTGTGTGTTCCATCCGCAAGCTCCCTGTCCACACAGCATAGTTCCTCTGTGAAACAGTGCCTGCTGAGCTGTCATGGTGTGTTTAAGAGACAAATGTGTACATAGACCTGCATGTACTCTAAAGACAGAGCTGTCCGTCTTCTCTCAGAAACTCAGCAACTGCATTATTTAGCACTGGAGAAAAATAGTGTGGACCACAGACCTTAACCCCCCAAATTCTCTCAGAATGTAGGCTTTGGTTGCCACACATCAGTGTGATTGTTGAATTATGGTGCAATAATACAGAATTCCATTGGTCATATATGCGCATGATTTTAGCAAGAGTTGTTGGGTGACCTCACAATGATTCCGTTCAATTACACTACTTTAGCAAATGGTTGATTGTAGCATGAGATTTAATTAAGTTTTTTATTCTATTTTCACTGAAATGTAGACATGCCCACTTCTGCTCATTACCCAAGTCTCTTTCTATCTCTCACCACTTTAAGTAATGTGAAGTGCCAAAGCATATTTTAGAACTGCCATGAATGCAACACCATTGGACAGCTCAAAACACATGGAGGAGAACTTGGGGAGGGTCATCCAACCTGGAGCTTATCCCAGCATACAAGGCAAAGAAACAGCTGGACTGGTCACAAGTCCATTGCAAGGCAGGCATACAGACAAACACATCCACAACTAATGGGAATCTGATATCCCCTGTTCACCTAACATACATGCCTTTGGACTGTGGGAGGAAACCAGAGGTCCCAGCAGAAACCGGGAACATATGCAAACTCCTAAAGGACACTATGCAAACACAGGACCCTGATATTAAACCCAGGATATTCTCACTGTTAGGCAACAGTGGTGAGCCACAATACCTCTGTCAAAAACCTGTGGTGTATATAAAAGACCCAATAATATCAAGTAACTGGAAATTATCTGGATGAAGCAGTGTTCCAAGATTCTTTAATATGTATTCTCCGACCTTAAGTACTACAGAAAACCACTCAGTTTTTCTCACCAGGGGAGTGCTAATGTGGGTGCCAGCACATTTGATTCCTATATTTCGTGTTAGTATTTTTTCCTCTAGGTTCCAGAATACAGAATAAACATAAAATGTGCAGCTCAGTGTAAAAATAGAATATGCAATACACTGTATTAAGCTAATTTTCTTAAGAGGTGCCAAATCGAGAGTTGACTGGATGTCAGAAGGAAGCCAGAGCAACACCTCCTTCAGCTTTTCTCTTACTGCTGCAGCTTAAGTCTATCACCAGGCCCACTGGCAATAAGCTCAATCAATAATCAAGCTAAAAAATATGGCCAAATAAATCGTGCTGCAATTATACAGCCAAAAACTGCAATTTTCGTTTGGGGAATTTCCAAATTGCACTGCCAGTGATCAATGAGCCATTTTGATTAGTGCAAGCAGACACTAATTCAGGGCGGTGGCAGGACCCCAGACCTTTCTCTTTAGTCTGTCTGTCTGTCTGTCTCTCTCTCTCTCTTTCTGTTGTGAGGAGTTGAATAAAAGTTATATGTTTGTTGGGGACATTTTTTCTGATATCTAAAATGCCACATAAATAATGCATCAACCAATCAAACCACTGGGTTCCTCTCACTTTGGGTGACTCAGTAACTACTCCACCAGTGTGAGAAAAAACTTTAGCTTTTTTAATGTTCCTTTTACTGTGTAATTGTGTGCCATATGAATATCACAAAGTATTATAAAGCACACTTGTGCTGCTAACTGGACATCACTGATGACAACTTTGTTGACTCATTTGTCTTCCACTGCGTCTCTCTCCTTCAATCTTCCTTTTACTTTCTTTTTCTCTTCTTCACTCTCTTTCTTCTTGTTTCATCTTTCTCTTTCTCCCTCTTCCCTTCTCTTTCTTCAACTTTTTTCTTCCTATATCTTTATATTTTTTATCTTTTGCATATTTTGTTTGTTTCTCTCTCATTGTGTGTGTATTTGTGTATTTGTTGTTCGAACATAATGAAGATTTTGACAGGCATGGACATGTGCGGGACCAGAGGCTAGTGTCCGTGTGGAGCGGAAGGTGTGTGTGGGGATCAGGGCAGAAAGAGACAATCTGTTCCGCTTGCGATCTGCAAACAGCCTCCTCTTCCCCTGTCAGCGCAATGTCACCCACACCACCGCACACGGCCCGCCGCGTCTACTCCGCCGGCAATGTCACCCACGTCACAAAGTGTTGTTAGCACCCGAGGACGGACACCAGACATGCTAGTGGAGCAAAGGACACGGCGGCAGAGTGAGGTAGTCCATTCTGGTCCACCTTGCTCGTCATTGCTACCAAAAAATAAATAAATGAATGAGTATATATTTCCAAAGCAATAACTTTACAGGCGAAATGCAAAAGTAGTTCTTTTTGAACGTAATCTCTGTCAGGTGCATGTGTATCATACAGTCAGGCAAATATTCCAGTATCTCCCTCTTCATAAAAGACCACAGAAAGACACATAAAGCACAGCTTAATGCAGCCTGGTGATCAACATCAAATCATTTTTATACTATATCCATAGAAATGAAGAAGTAAACGGTTGGAAATGTATCAGAATGTTTTATAAAAACAGCAAAAGGGTTTTTATAAAACATTCATGAATTCTTTATTCTTTTATCTGCCAGTTAAGCTGTAACTGTAACTCATTCTTTCACAGATTTGTCTAATTTTTCAGTGGGAAGAATTTATTGCGGTCAAGAGCAAAGTGTTTTTACCTGATCAAGAAACAAGAAAACATTAGAAAAAATAATCAGAAGCACTTTTGACTGTTTTATGTCATAGAATATATTAAGTCATTATCTGAGCTGTTCATCCTTAATCAGGGTTGCAGTGTGCTGGAAAACACACAATCAAGCACACCTAGGGGCAATTTGGCATCTCCAAATCACCTGATGTGCAGGTCCTTAGGAGCACATGGCGAAAACAAACGTGGAGAGCAGGTAAACTCCACAGAGAGGAGACCCTCAGCCACCCAGCTGGGAATCAAATCCAGAACCTTTATTGAAATGGTCTTGAGCCCTTAGTGTTTTATCATGCTATCCTCCACGGGGTGCTATGGGGAGTTCTTGGTTGTTCTTTAAACCAGGGCGAAGAGGCTAAAATATTTGTGGAAGGCTACAGGAATCTGATGTTGTGGGAACACAACACCAGGGGGGGAGCCTATGAAAGTCTTTTGGGAGCATATTTAGGGTTTAGACCATTCAATTAGGCATTTATAGGCTTTTTTGGATAGAAGGTAAAAAGCAACACTGGTGTCTGGTGGTTTGTTCTCTTCCAATTGGATTCTGTTAATGGCTTCATTTGAGGTTTGTTACATCATGTTGTGAGGCAACTGCGCTACCTACTCCACCACTATGCCACCCTGTTTCAGACATGTATTCACAGATTTTACAACCTTCCCACTGCCTTAAATTATAAGTGATGTTCTCAGTTGGTCGGTTTTTGTTCTAAGTACATGGTAACATGTTAAAACTGTTGTTTGTGTTAATTGATGGGATGAAACAGACTCCGCAGATAAAGGTCAGGATGACAACCTGGAATATTTATTTTAAACCGCCATCTGCTACAGTAACTTGTCAGTTTGATCCATTTCTACGGATTAATTCGTCATCAAACCACATGCAGCTGGAATTTTCAAAGATAAAAATGAAAATAAATGAGAGGTTCAAAGTTTATGCGTATGACAGCGAGGCATGCTAAGACACGGTAGCATCAGAGCCTGCTACAGAGAAACAAAGGAAATGTCTCAATCAGAAAAGTAGTTTCTGTGCCTCTGATATACACCACAGAGCACTAAATACACAGTGTAAAAACACACACACAGAAGAGTGAGAGTACCTATCCATCATGCTTTGGGAGAAGAAAGTAGAGAGACTGGTGGCATGTGCACTCTAGCAAGATATTACCATTCAGACTGGGTTAGCATTATGGAAATGACCTCTGAGATGGAATTCACTCCATTAAAACTTGGTTTCCTAGTGTGTAGGAACTCACAGAGCTCTGAGGTGCAACTACACATAAATGCACACACACACACGGAGTAAACACCCGATTAGAACATTTACCATGTGAGACCCATTTCTGTCCATTTTTAGTTTGTGCTGTGAGTCTGCTTTGGACAGAGCCTTGACCCCCTCCCTCTCCCACCTGAACTATTCTTTTCTTTGTTCAATTTAATAGCATGTGTGCTGGAAATATTGCTGCCGCTCTTCATTATGAGGTGAGAGTAACTGTAAGGACAATACCAACAGCAATGTGCATGTATTACAGAAAAATGACATCAATCAGTTATCCCAACACTGGATAAGGTTCTCTCACAGTCTTTAAAATGTTTCTATATACAAACAGAGGGCAACTGAAGGGCAGCTGAATGGAGGATGGAGAAAAAAATAATTGCAATAATAAGTATTGTACATGGTAGTTTTAGGCATGATCCTCTGAAAAGTCAATCAGGAAGCTAACATTTCTTTATATGGTCCATTTCTTACGTCTCTTCTGCTTGTTGCTCTCATATCTACCTGTAAGAAATGAACAGTGGGATTTGAAGCTTTCACAAAATGATGATACAAAATCAAAAATCTTGTAGTAAAATGGGCCACTTAAAAAGGTTATTTCACATTTTTCTTACTAGAGCAGATGATCATGGCATAAAGTCACCCGAAAGGTTCGTTCACAAATAGTGACAGATTAATCATGTATTTACTAATTACTGTGGTGTACGTTTTTATTCTATTTACATATCCATGGTATTTACAGGTCACAGTATCTTTTGTTAAGTGTGTTGAATTTAAGAACGCATTCGCTCTCCCTCTCTCTCCCCTTCTCTCCCCCTCTCTCCCTCTGTCTCTCTCTTTATTTCTCTCCCTTCCCTCTCTCTGTCTCTCTGCCCCCTCCCTCTCTATCTCTGTCCCTCTCTCTCTCCATGCTTTACCCTTAAACGGTGTGTGCCATCATCCAGCCGGCCACAGTGTGTCAGGACTTCTCTGTCCACCGCGGTGGTGATTTTACTTAATGTCAGGAGTCATCAGCAGTGATGTTGATAATCACACCAGACCACTGGACCATGTCCACTCGCCCGCCACGCACAGGGACCAGAGAGAAGAGGCCAGACGCACAGAGCCTGGCTCTGCATCAAAAAACTCAAAGGCCAATTCTTTTGTTCGTGCGCACATACACACGCTGTACACGCACCATACTCACGTCATGCCCTCGGGTCCACACTTAGAGGCCATTTGATCGATTGCAGCAAACGGTAAAGTGGAGTTGGGTATCAAGCACTGTGATGTGGCCACACAAACCACACACATGAGCATTACAGACGCCTTCAGCAGGAAAAGGACATGACTTTCCAGTTGAGTGTGCACACAAGCACACACACACACACACACACATAAACACACTACACACACACATACACACACATATACAGTGTGTTTTCCAGATCAGCAGACTGCAAGTTTATTGATGTAGGTGTGTGTCAGAGGGGAGTACAGCACATTTCTTTTAGAAGAGTGAGTACACACACACACACACACACACACACACACACACACACGCACAAACTGTCATGTTCTTGTCAAGATGGCAGACTAATAAAGGACTTTCACTGGCAACATTTCTCTGGGACATTTTAGCCAAATGACCCTACATTAGGATGTTAAATATTCATGTTGAATATGGAGACAGCATTTTCTCTCCAAGCTAGGCTTTGGACCTCCATCACTGGGCCTCGTCATCCTCTCCAGAGACCGCCACTGTTTGGTTTACCACCATTTCTGCCCATTAATGGAGGCTAATCAAATCCTTCATCTGTCTGATTAGCATTAATAAGTCCTCCATTCTAGATGTTAGCTCATTAGGGCGATCTATTCTTTTTCACCATGACTTACAGGCCCTGCCAATGCCCCAGAACCAAAACGTACTCCATTACACAAACCAAACAGACAACTGACAGGGTATTTATAATATATATTATGTATAAATATATTTATTTTTTGCTGATTTGTGAAATTTAAAAAGGTTAACACACCCTCAAGGGAGAACACATTTAAAGTTGCTTTAAGTTTGGAAAAGGGGTAAAAAACTTAAAATATAAAATTCCATTTGCAGCAAATATTTTCTGCTCAGAGCTCCTGTGCCCTGTAGTGCATTGACCCCAATGTGTCTCAAAATGGCCAGGAAACGCTGCTGAATCCAGCGTTCATGTTCATTGTGAAACCCACTGTGCTCTAACCAGCCATGAAGGTGCTGCATGAAATCTGTCACCCCAGCAATACACGACCCCAAGCAGAAAATTAGGAAAAGCCTTCATTTTACCCAAGGGTGAAAGTCATCTGGACACATTTTATTGGCTTACACACAACGTTTTGCCCAGAGATAGTGGCTACGCTGGAGCTTTGAGGAGCGCTGTAGATACTTGTCAGTGGTATTGACTAAAGAATAGTTATATTTCTTTAAAAATGTAGATTTATAAGTTGAATAAACATGTTAATATTTTCCCATTCTCCAAATTGAAACTGATTAGATTCAATCACCAGTTCCCTCTTTAAAATGTTTTAGAGTTCACCACCAATCAGAAGACTGGCTTGGACAATACTTGAGTATTATTTTGCAAGTTTCAGATAAAATGAGATGAGATGCAGGGCATTCTTAAACAAATGTATGTCCAAGCAAAATAACATGGCTAAGATAATTGAGCGATGAGTGTGTAAGTACCATAGTTGTTGTATTACAAAAACGGAATCCATTACAAATTACTAATTACTTCACTCACACTGGTATTACTTTACTGAGAAAATTTCAGAAACAACTGCTGCACAGAATAGTCAACTTTGTAGATTAGTAGATCATTTCAATTTGCATTTAGTTTGCATTAATGTACTGGAAATTTGGGTTCTAGTGGTTAGATCTAATATAGAATCAAGAAATGAGATCCAAATCTTGTTTATTGTCTTTTTTAATTCCTTATTTTCTTAGTTTATTCTTCTGTTGTACTGAGCATGACAAAAAGAATTTCCCCTAGGATGAATAAAGTTCTTTCTTATCGTTTCTTATCTTATGTTATTATTCTGTAAACTCAATTTCCTAGCAGTCTAATAGTTTTACAGAGCAAAGTAAAGTGCTCTCAGATCAGTGGAAGGTACTACCTCCCAAGCAATACCCCAGATTAGACTCTCATCAGAAGTGCTTGGTATATGAATCACCTGCCCTCTTCATTCTGCTCACGGGAGGTGGCTGTGTATTCTTATTGACTTAATTCTGTATTATTGATCTTATGAAGGGCACAACAACAGCCTTGCCCTCCATGCAATACCGGCAGGTCAAACGGCCATTTCCCTAAGCACAGGAACACAGAGTGAGCAAATAAGCGCCGTTCCTGTATAGATCATTACCCCTCGCAGATCAATAAAGAGTTTTCACGCCACACTCTCGGTGAACAAGCAGCACAACTCGTACACTGAATGCCATTGTTTGCTAAAACACACAAGCAAACAAGTACCGAAGAGTAAATTAGGGAATCCATTCAACTTGCTCTATACTGTCAATGTCAGACCCAGACCTCCAATGTTGTCATTTTTAATATTTTAGATCATTTAAATGCTATCATTTACATGGTCTCAAAAACGGACTAAAACAATGCATCACAAAATGAGTCTGAAAAGCTCTTTTTATATTATGTTCTGTCTTAAAAATAACTTAAAAGTACTCAAAAGTAACAGTTGTAACAATAGTTAAGTGGCAGACTCTTCTGCAGTCTTGAAGCAGTGACCTTAAAAGCCCATCCACCCTAAAGCTTCTACTGAGTCTGAGGAACAGCCTGAAGTAACTAGTCTGAAGACCTCAGGGATCTGAGAGGAGCGTAAGGGAGATGCAAGTCAGTGATTTAGGAAGTAGCTCAGTCATTAAGAGTTTCAAAAACTATTAAAAGAACCTAAAACTGGATTCTGTAATGGACAGGGAGCCAGGTCAGTGAGGAACAAACTGGGGTAAAGTAGGACTTTTTCTTGGTGTCTGAGAGCAGTCTAGCAGTTGTGCTAATTGAAGGTCTGCTAACGATGATTTATTAAACACTACATACAGAGAATTGCAATAGTCTAGAAACGACGGAAGCATGATTGACCTCTTCCAGGTTTTAAAAATAAAGAAATGCCCTGATTTATGAAACTGTTTTGAGTAAAAACTACTCTTGGCCACTGATTTACTTGCCAGGTCTGAAAAAGTGTTCTTTCACAATGACCATAAGAAGGAACACTCACTAACCACCCACTCAGAAGAATCTCACTAACCACCCAATCAGACTAAACTTCTGTCTGAACACCATTTAGCCTGTTCAGAGAGACCTAAGTGTTTACTTTCGTTCTCATGCTGAGGGCATACGGTGTAAACTGAGATCTGCACCACAAAAGAGCAACTTCATGGGTCATTCCTAAGATATAAAGAAGCCTGCGAGACAAGTAGAATAAGCAAGAGTGCCACAACAGCAACCTCCTATTCATCAGGGAAAATATGCGCTAAAGTCGCAGCTAAAAATATCCCATTGAAATCCGAAAGTTGTGGTCAATTTCTCCTTCATCTGGTACGAGTCAGGGATAAGAGTAATAAAGCCAGCAACCGCACTCCATATTGCCTTCCAGACCGTGGCGACTCTTTTCCCCCGAAAACAAACCGGGACGCTGCACCACAACCCTGCCTCACTCCACCAAAGCTGCTTTGATCTTCATTATAATTCCATCTGGCCCACATCTGCATCTCTTTAGAGGAGAGGTGAAAGACATATTAACACAATATACAAGCGCACTGGGCGCTCCAACTCAAGCCACCGAATGTTTTCGCATTACACTCAGTGGTTATTTGTTCTTGTGAGTAAAAAAACCTCAGGCACATACACGCACACACATATCCACATACAGCCATTACTGCCTGTCATCTGTATTCTGTGTGGCGCTGTGAGCTGAGCAGAAGTAGCTTCGCCTGACTGGTGGCTAACAGAGCGCTCAGACGGCCCATCCTGAAACCTGCCTGTGTGTGCTCAGGCCAGCTAAAGATATCAACAGGCCAGCGCGGGGAAGCACAAAGGATAATACAATAACAGCCAGAGAAAGTGGGAAAAAATGACAAAGCAAAAGGGAGAAAATGAAAGAATAAGAGAATGGGAAAGTAGTCACAGGCTTCAATAGATCTCCCTTGAACACCTACGGTCTGTCTGTGATACTGCAAATTGATAAAGAAAAATCAGCAGACAAGAAATGGAAATGTTTTTCATCTTCAACAGCGACAGCTAAGAAGTCTTTAAATAAGCCCTTATTTGGCTCAGT
Organism: Brachypetersius altus; assembly: GCA_037974465.1. Classification (NCBI taxonomy): domain Eukaryota; kingdom Metazoa; phylum Chordata; class Actinopteri; order Characiformes; family Alestidae; genus Brachypetersius; species Brachypetersius altus. The sequence goes on along the minus strand of JBBPDB010000036.1, from coordinate 6,319,699 downwards.
TTTGACTATGACCGTCTTGAGCATGGTGTAGTGCACTGGTTCTCTACACAAACACCCATGCTCTGTACTTCTAAATGTTTTCCATCACTGCGCTCCCACTAAACCAGTTCCAATAAGTTCTTTAACAAGCCTATTCTGGGCTGAAGTGGTTTCGTTATGGAAAGGAAAACACTAAAATGTTCATGATTCTGGGACCCTCCAAGAGTGAGTGTGGGGAGAACTAGTGTAGAGTTTTTATCAAGCCTTTGAAGTGGAGTATAGTCCGACATAAATCTGTCAAATATCAACCAAACACCACTAACTAAACCACTATGTTACACATGATGAGGCTGATAGTGTGATAGTAACCTAAGCTATTTCCTTTATTAACGTAATGTGGTCTCTTATAGTCACACATGAATACACCACAGCACACAGTGTGAACAATCTGAAATTCTTTCTCTACTATTAACCAATCCATCAAGTGAAGCAGGGGGCTGTCTCCAACGAGGGGAGCAGTGTGTGGGGACAGTACCTTGTTCAAGGGTACCTCAGTAACGGCACTAGCGGTGCTGGGAATTGAACTCACAACCTTCTGATTGCAGGGATAACGCCCTAACCACTAGTCCACCAGCTGCATAAGAACACTTCTGTACTTTTCCCTTCTGGCCTTCACTGCACTGTGCTATATCAGGAGACCTGTTCTTATGTTAGATCAGGTGTGCTGGTAAGGCTGGCTTGTTTGTAAACAGAGAGAGTCCTGCCTTTAACGCTGAGGTGAGTAAGAAACTACTTCAAAAGTTTGCTTTCATTCTCAGAGCTGAGCTGTGCTGTAGCCTGCAGGGGCCCGTGGAGTGGCAGTGGGTGGGCAAGGAAAAGCCTTGTTTTACTCTGTACCACACTTCACACAGAACGTATACACAATGTGTCTCCTGTTTAATGTTTATCCAATATATGAAAGCCAACAGTTCCGTTTCAGTGGCTAAGAGAGGAAATAAAAGGAAAAGATCTCCTCAACTTGAATGGAAACAACATGGTAATATTTGGAGAAGCATATCACACACCTCACAGTGGCCACCATTAGACCATGCATTGTGATTTGCCGTTTTAGTGTAAAATTGCAGGTATATAATACTTATACACATTCATTTTGTAACAGAAGCATTGAAAGCTTACAACTGATCGCAGCAGACATTCAGGTCAGACAATGCTGTTTTAACCAGCCTGCTACAGCTGATGGAGCTCCCTAATTCAATGCTACAGTGAGCTATTGATAGGTATATAACCATACCTATCAATAGCTCACTGTCTTTTCAGGCCTCCCATCCAATATTATAACCAGATAAACACCACAGCCCCACCAGTAGCCACTTTAACAGTCTTAAGAAGACATTGGTTAGGAAAGCTTTGAGAGATATTGAGCAGAGACTGGAGCTCTGTGTCTGCTTTCTGTTTATGGATTTGTTTTTTGTTATTGTCACTAAAGCTTTGTGCTCTTGTAACCACAAACTGTCCGACACTGTTAAAGGGAGTGGATTCTGGCGCTATGAATCATTGCACAGATTAATATCTGGTGTTTTGGGGACAGTGGCCCTGAGCAGATCAGTGTCGTGTAAAGGAGAATAGCTGTTTGTGCGTTGTAACTGTCAAAGAAAAGTGAGAATGAAACAAGCAGGGCTGCATATAATGTGGAAATATAGGCTGTGACAAAACCAATGTGTGGTTATGGCTTTTTTATGTCGTCTTTTTCAAGATGTTCGCTATGGGTTAGCTCGGGCGTTACAGTTCACCCTCGGACATCATCCTTAAATCCCCCATCATCCTTAACTGAGCACTGAAGACATGACTATGATTAGATGAATCAGAGGGTATGGGGAGGAGCCACAGAAATTTCAAAACACCCCTCAAGGCCTGAGGCGAATCACACCAATCTGGGTGAATTACTTCTGTTTAAAACAGTTCCCTTGCCTTTTGAAGCTGTTTATAACTCTAACAAGCTGGCAAACGGTCTAGTATTTAACCACCTCTCAGCATGTAAATTAGCACACTCTAGCAGCAGACCTGACAAAACTGCAAATGGCCTGACTGTAACAAAACAGTCACGGAGAGAGAGAAATAATATCAGATGCAATGGCCCTAGGAGCGAAAAATTATCCGGGTGCAGACACGGGGAAACGCAGTGGCACAGAGAAGGCAGAGCACTGTTATGGACAGCATTGATCGGACCTTTTAATGCTGATTAACTGCCTGACGCTGGCCCTCTGGCCAGAGCTAATTAGCTCACGTTAGCTGAGTCAGAGCAACGCCATTCACTGCAATAAAACCACAATAGCTTCAACAATTACATACAGCAATTACACAAGTGATTCCTGCCCCAGTACCACCACCAGGGTCAACGAGGCCATGGTGTTGGTCGCAATAAATAAAGATGAATATGAGAGAGGCAGGCAGATATGATCAGCCGGAGACTGATAGGCATCTTGTCCAGCCTTGTTGATTAGCAAACTCCAAAGCAACTAGAAGCAGGCTTGTGTAATATTATAAGCTCTCAGATACAAATGGAAAGTCTAGAGCAAGCTGAGAAAATACTAATTAAAGCTGCTTATCTGGGCAGTAAGCCTTGATTGGCTTGGAAAAACTAATCTGAATACATACAGTACAAATAAACATTTATCAAGTCAGTTAGAATTTATGCCAGTCAGCATACTGATGGCACAGATCTAAAAAGATATCAGAGGGGAAAAAAGACTGAATCTAATCTGATTCTATGACAAATCCATCTTGAAATATCATATTGTACTTGCAGCAAAACACAGAAGGCACGATAACAACAGCAGCCACATGTAGCCCGGTGTTAACAAAAGAACAGTAAATGACAAGATACGCTATGTGCACAAAAGTATTGGGACACAATTGTTTTTCAAGGATTTTTTAATAATTACAATGTCAGTGCTGGGATAGGAAATGAAAAAGTAGTAGCAATCATGATGCCAGATGTAAATGAAATATGAAATAGATTATGACAGAGGTGGACCATGCCTAATGTAAAGCAGGAACACGCCAGAAGTACAAACCACACACACACACACACACACACACACACACACACACGCGCGCGCATGCAAATACACAGTCATACAAACTCATCTCCTACCACAACTATATGTTGAAGGTGTGGCTTTAACTGGCAAATTATTATTATAGTTAACATCAATCTATATTATATTAAGTTGTGCTGATGGTAAAATTGAACAAAATAAAGCAGTGCTGTTCCTGGTGGGGAAATGCAAATGAAATATGTTTTCTGAAAAAATCAATTACTGTGGTGAAAACAAGACAATGTACTGTTGGCTATTTACATGTATTATAACACATCTCCGCTTAAGACTTTTGGACAGTACTGTATGGCCATATAACTATGACAGAGCTCATATTTTCCACTGGACTGCATGCTGTTTGGTCTGCGACCGGCAGCAATAAGTCTGCAAGAACTCCAGCTGTTACATCATCAAACCAGTCTACAGGCTGAAGAGCCGCTTCTGCGGAGCGGCATAAACTCCAGCGCAGTGACCTGAGTTTGAGCCCCAGCTGTGCCACCCGTCGTCCGTGGCCGTGCCTCCCTGAAAATGTAATTGGCCGTGTTCTCACTGGGTGGAAAGATTGGCAGGATGCACTGCAGCAAAGCAGCACAACAAATCATGGAGCCTCTTCGGTCGCAGAATCACATGGTTAGACTACGGCCCATGGCTACTAGCTTGAAACGTTATAATGTAAGACATCAGGAACATCAGTAGAACACCTTTTCAAACTGTGGCTCCAACAGACTAGCAGCAAATGTTGCTTGCTTGGAGCTAAAGCTGTGGGCAGCAATTAAGAGTAAAAAATAACAACAAAAACAAATTTAGAACAAAAATGGTTGTAAATCACTCTATATGCTGCTGTTTTGAGTCACTCTGACTTACTTAGACCTACTCATTTTAGCACACAGACATTATGAAAAGCAGTCTCTGTTACTTTCCATTGAAACAGTCAGATGGTATAATCAGCTTGGCTGCTTTTGGGAACTCAATCGCCTCTGGAAGCCATGCTCTATGAAAACAGATGCAAAAATAGATCTCTAAATATGGACAATTTTGAACCAGATGTGGGTTATTCCAAAACACACCAACCACATGCAGACCTAATAATTTCCATATGAAAGAAAGTCTCCAGCTCATGGAGAGGAGACACCAAAATCAGAGCTAATCAGAGCATTTTATTGTTTCAGAGGAAATTCATGTTGAACACATTAAGAACATTTTCTAAGATCCTCCAAACCCTTCTGCCCTTCTGGCTACCTAATATACAGTACAGGCTCATTAAAGGCAGTGCTCCACCCGTTCTTCATTCTAGTATTGGCAGAAAATACTACTGCTACTGCTACTTCAATACATACATACAAACAGGAAGAAGAAGTCTAGCCATACACTCACTACAGCAAAAGTGCTTCTGCACAATGTACTCAGTTTTAGCATTCACTCTCAATTAGCTACGAGTTAGAAACAAAACACACTTTAGTTATCTCCAGTAATAACCTTTTTAGGGTTAGATCAGTAAGCAACAATTTTGCTTTGTTGTTCTATTTCTGTTAAAAAATATTTCAGTTGAAATAATGATTATAATGATTATAATGAAAACTATATGAACACAGGCCTAGTTAAAGAAATAGTTCTTCAATGGCATGAAGATGTGCTCCCCAGGAGTGGAAAAAGTATGATGGTTTCAGGGGTTATAGAGTGTGTTGTTGTGTATGTGTGTGTGTGTGTGTGGGGATGGTGGGGGCATGTATGTGTGTGAAGAGTATGAATATGCCTTGTTGCTACTTTGCTCCTCTCATACATCAAGTTTCATCTGCCAGCCCTGCACTCTAACGAAGCCACAGGAGCAGAGATTTATACCCATCCGCCCACACACACACACACACACACACACACACACACACACACACACATATACAACACACACACACATACATACAACACACACACACATATATACAACACACACACACACACACAACATGTGCCCTCAAAACACACTCATAAACTCCCTCAGACCTCCACTATATGACCCATCCTCACTGTTCCTTGGTGCATGGCAGCCAGAAGCCTGCTAAAAAATGTAGCACAAATAATAAAACGGAAGGGGTGGGGGGGATCCGGTTCCTTTCTTCTGTAAGTAAGGCTGGCCAGATCTGCTTCACAGGAATAAAAGCCTTTGGTTTGGGCTCCATGTCAACCCTGAGCCCACGGCAAAGCCCCAGAGGAGGCTATATTTCTGAGTAACATGAACTGACTCACCACCAAATCACTGCCAACTCTGCATTTAGAGTGTGGTCTTATACACACACTCACCCACTGCAATCCTTACCCTACCCTATCATCACAGACCCTCGCTTCTGCCCCACTGTGGTTATAGAGCATTCATGGAAAAGCATCACTCTAATCCAACTATTCCATCTCTAACCATATTAGAAATTCATTGCACATATTAAATTCTGTCTTTTCACTGAGGATTAATGCTTTAAGCATACACACTGACCCTAAATGCCCTTACTCTCATTTTTTAAAACATATTAATAAAACATGTTTGAAACATTTACAGTAAAAACAGATTGAGCTGTACCTGCTCCTCATTCCAGTATTAGCAGCAAAGGTTTAAACCTTGACCACCTGCTACTTCAGTTCACTAGGTGCCAATGCGCATTTCTCTCTCGCTGTACAGGCAGAGTCTAACCATTCAGCATTTACGGCACAAATAAAATCAATAAAAACAAATCAACTAAACAGCCCTTACCCTCAATATATATTTGATCAGCTTAGCTATGAAACAGGAGAAAATAAATATAAAACAAGGTGCTTATCTATAAAACAATAAAAAATAAAATATGGACAAAACTTGAGTAAGGGTGCTACTGGGTTTTTGGGTTTTTTTTGCTAAGCTACACATTTTATAGGTAACGTTAAGGTAGAACCCACATGAGCGAGTCTTCTTGAGACTTAATGTGGCGAGGTAATTGTTTCATCATGTAAGCAAGAACCTTTCTTGGTTTGGTGTGACTGACCACACAAAGAGTGTAAATTTGGTTTGCCAACTGTCACTTTGAGGCTAAGCCAAAACACAGCGCCTAGCTGACCATTCGTAGTGACTCCATTAAATAATTAAAGCTGTGATTTCAGAAAGCGCACGCATGCTGATGTGCTCATTAAACAGATCAAAAAGAACAGGCCATGTAATGGGCTGCGTAAAACCCTGTTTCAACAATGTGACGGTGCATTTGGGCATGTGGACATGCTCACTAGGCGACTTTCTAAAGATACCAGTCACTCAGCACTAGGCCTCCTCTTCTCTCCTCTCTGTCTCTCTCTCTCGTATTGTCTCTCTCTCTCTCTCTGTCTGTCTCTTTCATCTCTACCATCCCTCTCTCATTTGCAGACTAGCGATGCACACGTGCCCTGCATTTGCCCTGGCGCCGCAGGCTCACTGAAACCAATAGGGAAAAAAAGGCAAGAAAAGAAGAAAGGAAATCGGATGGGTTTTAATTATCAACACCACACGTTCTCACATCTCTGTCACTGTGTAATGAGTAAAAGAAGAGAGAGGGGGGGAGAGAGAGAGAGACAGGGAGAGAGACAGTAGTATTACTAATTTCCAAGTATGAAATCACTGTGTGGTGGTCGTTAGCAAGAGAAAGACGGTGAAAAAGACGGTTAGAAAGAGAAAGACGGTGACGGAATGGATTCCTCACTCGTTGAAGGAATGCTATTGAAGGAACGCAAATTCTGTTTTCTGACATGGCAACTTCATTAACATTCTTCCAATTGCTCTGTTTTTTTTCCCTCTCTTCCTTTCTCCATTCTTCTTCTCTTTTGTCCCTCAGAGTGGAGGCACTTTAAGTCAGGAGCCATTTCTGTGTAGCAGTGGAAGCGGTTCTCCATGAATGTTTTATCCTGTTCATGGCATATTCATGAGCCTGATTACAAACAGCCCGTCAGGCCTGGCGCTGCAGCCACGCATGCTGGGTCAGCAACACACAGCACTCTCGCCGACCATGACAAGACAGCCCAGTCCCATCGCACCAAGACACATTTACATTTATGGCATTTAGCAGATGCTTTTATCCAAAGCAACTTCCATTCCCTAACTACAGGGGGCAGTCTCCCTGGAGCAACTTGGGGTTAAGGGACCCAGTGCTGGCCTTTGGAACAAGAGGTCATGGTTTCAAATCCTACCTTCAGCATAACGGTGGTGGTATGCTGAAGGTAGGATTTGAGCCCATGACCTCTTGGTCCAGAGGCCAGTATTCTACCCACTTGGCCACCAAACACCCTACGCTTCACAGAACTTTCTAGAGAGGATGAACAATTTCAGCCACAGAAACTGCATGGCTCCATGTTTCTGCTCCACTTACACACTCGGTTCAACAACCAGGTAATGTGTAATTGTGGGCTACAACAGCTAAAACAACATCTCAATTGTTTTTTTGCCCTGAACCTGATCCTGACTTTGAGTATCTGCCAATGTCAAGACCAACCAGATATTTGTATTTTCCTACGCTTGCACACTTAAAGTGCATTAAGCTAATCTAGGCTATGTCAAATATGCAATTCTGCCAATTTACCTTTATCGCTTCAATAAAATCATTTCACTTTATGTGCGTGACACACTCTAAAGTAGTTTTTTTAACAGCTATTTTATGGCATCTTGAAAATTCTACTGTTTCTTTGCATGTACAGTGCTGACTCAGAAAGTTTGTAATAGCTGTGTTTTCCATGAATTATACAGTTATTTCTGAAGCCTCCGTCTGACTGGTTAGGAAGTGGCCAACCTTTGCTATTATGACAAATAGCACCTAAAATAATGCACTTTTTAACTGATTTTTGATCAGTTTGTCCAATAATGGCAGACAGGAAACAAAGGAGCTGCCTGAAGTTCAGGAAGTAGTGCAGCTGTGCATAAAGCCAATGATAGGCCTACCTTTGTTGACATTGACATGCTGTGAACATTCATAGCCTAAATGAAAACACAAAAGGGTATATATGAAGAGCATTTATTTAAAGGCTTATTTGCATATTTTCTGTTCATTTAACATTGCTTGTCTTTACATTTACATTTCATTTTCATTCCACATTCTTTTCACATTCACACACTCATTCGTTTCATATTGCTTTGTTGTACAGTTTTTCTTTTCATTTCACACAACTTTTCTTTACTCTTTTAGTGACTTATTGTACTCATTTGTTGCAGATTTGCTGTCTTTGTTTTGGAAGGAGTGTATTTGTGGGCTGAGCCAGGGTGGTTATTTTACCTCTGCACTTGTGACCTGGTCTGCCTCAGTGGCATTTTTTCGTCACGAATGCTGACATTGCCTGGCGCTTGTTTTTGTGCCTCTAGCCCGCGCTTGTGCTTGGCGGATTTGTCGTGCTTTGTAGTAGGCTACTGCAGGTGGCAATTATCGCGAGGCTAGTGACAGAGCTCCAATTTTTTTTTTAAAAATAACGCAGGTTAAAATACAGGAGCTTTACGGGAAAATATTAATACGGGAGGACGGCGGGAAAGAAGGGTAAATTACGGGACTTTCCCGGCCAAAACAGGATACTTGACAGGTATGGCCTGAAGACCAACCTGAGACCCACCCTGTGGCCTGCTTATGACATTTCTTTGGGTTCATTTCCCAAAAATCCTTTGAGGATTTGTTTTGCAAAGAACTGATGAAGGTTTTGTGACTGTTTAAATGAACCATATCCTGGTTGGCTCTTTGTATTGTGCTTCATTCAGCAGTATGTTTACATAATATATAAATGTATAAATGTCTTCTAAGAATAAAGGATTTTTTACAGTACAGTAACTTTAATTTTAGTATGCTCTCTTTTTCTCTTTCTCTCGCTCTCTCTCTCTCTCTCACACTCTTTCTCTCTCTCTCTCTCCCTCTCGCTCTCTCAGGGGGTATGCAGGATTATAATTATGTGTGGGCTCAGTGTTTGGAGATCACTCTAGAACTGTCCTGCTGTAAGTTCCCTCCAGAAAAGGAGCTTCCAGGTCTGTGGGAGGCCAACAAACCTGCATTACTTGCCTACATGCAGCGAGTTCATCTAGGTACACACACACACACACACACAGACACACACACAAATACCACACCAACTCTTCTAAAAGGTATTAGATCGAACTTCATTGGCCATGGTGATCTGTGATCTTAGGCTCATGTTTTACTCTATTGTCATATTTTATTGGCAACTTTTTTAATATGGTGATTACACAAATGGTATGTGACCACAGGGCACCTGTGTCAGTAATGGTGGCATCTTGTCTAGATACTTTTGAAGATCAGTTTATCCCCTGCCTAATACATAGCCTCTATATCTATATTAACAAAAACAGATAATTTTCTCCTGCTGAAACATTCCTTAGAAAGAGTTTAGAACTGTACTTTCTCCTAACCTGAAAATGAAGACCTCACTGACCCACCCTGCTTTCAAACTGCATTTAAAAAATGCTCAGTAACTATGAAACTAAAATGTAAGTTATATAATTATTT
>JBBPDB010000036.1:6280565-6300073 GCA_037974465.1 Brachypetersius altus | reverse complement strand
CACACACACACACACACACACACACACACACACACACACACACACACACACACACACACAAACACACACACACACACCTTGTACAAGGTTTTTGCATTTATGGAAAAGAACTCTTTTCAGACAATTCTTTTGGTCAAAAGAGACTACATGCTGAGAGCCATAAAACTCCCCCCAATTCTCTTGTGCAGATCTTTGATGCTGTTCAGATACCATTTTCCATTTGACATTTTTTTTAAACTAAAAGTCAATATAGCAGTGACAATACAATTTAAAATGAATAATAAGTAATAATAATATGGAAAAAAGACTGCATTTGGTTATTGCTTTTGTAATCTGTGGGAGTGTGCCTGTGTAAAAACTGCATGTCACTGTTGTTTTACACACCACTGACCACACTTGATACAAAAAATGTAAATATAATATAAATATATAAATATAAATAATTGTACCTTGGAAATGGTAAACTACACAACACTCTTACGTTATTTTACAATTGCAACAATTAAAACAGTGAAGTTAAGAGCAGAGTGTGTGCATGTGTGACTGCATGTGTTTCTGAATCGAAAGTGAAGCTACTGCAATACAGACCATAGAAAAGCTGCTCTACACACACTACCACACTCACAACACATATGAAGGCGTTTCTTATTTTTCTCACACTGCAATAGTTCAGAAAAGAATAGCAACCTGTACACACACACACACACACACACACACACACACACACACTGCTGCAAACTGTACAAACAGTGAACAGAAAATAAAGAAAAGGCCTCTTATTGTTTTCCATGGCTGCACAGCGCCCGTCATGCAGTAGAATGTAGCTGGTGTCTTACACAGATAGAAAACCAGCCTAACGGCAAAAAGCAGGACAGTGATGGAGAAAGACAGAGAAGACTATACATGGGTAGCTCTACTACACATGCCAGAGTGATTTAGGAGCTTGTTTGGGTCTCTGTGAGTCCCCCAAAATGGAGGAGAGAAAGGCAGTGTCTCCTGCAGGCGGTGGCAGTTCTACACTCTAAGCTCACTAATTATTTCCCTTCATCCAACCTGAGCCATTTAAATGAATTCTCGTTCACGTTGTCTATCTCTGATAGGCTCCTCGACTCACCTTAATTATGCCTTCACCCCCCACTGTTTACTGAAAGACTCTCTCTAAGGAGAAGAACACTCACTCACTCACTCACACACACACACACACACACACACACACACACCTGTGTGCAGTATAGCAAGCTTCACTCACAGGAGATGAAATATGACAGCTTAGACAGGGCTGTGGCACCAGAAGAAGCTGCCACAGCAACTGCTGGGTTAGTCTAGAACAGTCAGCCACATGGTCCTCAACCTCTTCCTCGTCTGGAAATGGAACAGCTTTTTATCGCTAATTAAAACTGACATCAGTGACCTATGACTTCAGTTTTATCTAACACTGCATTTTCAATGTTAGTAATTTCAGATGTACTTATTGGATGTAGTTTTTTCATGTCCCTGCATCGCTAGTGCTTATTTGGTAGTAAAGGTGACCTTCTTCATTCTGGCTGTACTATAACCATAGAGTTTTATCACTTTGAACCTTCAGAGAAAGCTACAATGACAAACTATGCTGTAAATGGACTGCTGTGGTCCGTACAACAAGTCACTGGCAGCTTAATTGTTTAGTTTCCCAACTTTCTCCAGTTTGCTCAGCACTCACCCTGGAAATGATCTTCACACAGCAGGTGTTCAGACTGTTTGGGAAGTCACTTCCTAAAATTTCTGAATACAATTAATGAAACATTTTCATGTTATGTTTATGTTGTTTAATGGAACTTTTACTTTTGTAGAGGTTTTAGAAAATTCTACGACAGCCCCCCCCCAAAAAAAAAAAATTGTACATTATACTAGGAATGAAAATAAATCCAGTAAAATTACAGCAATTGTTTACAGTGCAGGCTGACTTAGTAACTAAATCAAGACTCAGTAAATAAGAAACAACTAGAGTGTAGTCTTGCAAATTGATTTCTATAAGTTATTTTGTTTAAAGTATGAACAAAAACATTTGAAAAATAATAAAATAATGTTAGCTATTATTAGACAGACATTACTTGCACTCAGTAATAAAAGGGGTAAAACAGTTCTTTGGAACAATGTTGTAGACATTGTTACATCAAGGAATCTCTCAGATGATGTTTCCACAATTATTTTTGCACATGAGATCATAAAATGTGTGCGTGTGTGTGTGTATGTGTGTGTGTGTGTGTGTGTGTGTGTGTGTGTGTGTGTGTGTGTGTGTGTGTGTGTGTGAGGCACACAAAACAAGGTTTTGATGGCATGTATAGGGCAGCTGGTGGCCTAGATCGAAAGGTTGTGGGTTCAAACCCCAGTGGCTCCACAGAGAAAGGTACTGCCCCCACACACTGCTCCCTGGGCTCTGTGTTACTGGCTGCCTGCTGCTTCACTTAGTCAATGGGTTAAATACAGAGAACGGAGTTCACACTGCGGTCTGTTCACATGTGACTATAAGAGGTCACTTTAATTTAATTTATTTACATGATATCTACAACTGACAAATATTTGTAAGGGTTAATGCCAACAAGTATCATTTGTCTTTTCATATCAGTAACGTGACAATTGACACTTGTATAAGATTGGATAAGCTTTCATAAATGTCTGTATAGGTTTATGTCAGTTGTCATGCAAGGCTAATGTAGGTGTCAAGTAGTCTCATGCATGCTGCCCTTCAGAGTTAACAAAGGTTCAGTGTCAATTAAAAGTTCTTTTTTTTTCCTAGAACCATACGTTCAATGCGCTGACGATCTGACTAGTGACAAGCACTGCAACCAGTGAGACAATAAGTGGGATGGATACGAAACCTTGGGCAGACGAACCTGGTTATGAATCATGCAGGGAGATGGGAGAGCCATGGCTCTCTGTTCACCTGCACCTGCGCTCAGTTAGCACGAAGATGCACTATCCCTTTTTACATTTGGCATGTCACAATTTTTCAAGCTGTCTCAACCCCTGGTTCAGCACACTGCCATCAGATCACACAAGCTACTGGGAGGGAAAAGAGAGATGATGTGAGAGGAGGAGAGAGGGAGAGTGACATGGACAGAGAAGGAGAGGGGAGACAGAGCAAGGGAGGAAGTGTGTCCATGAGACAAGGATATGGAGAGGGAGAGAGAGAGAGAGATAGGAGAGAGATAAAAAGATAGATAAGGAGGGGGGGGGGGGGGTTGAGGTCATTCTTCTATAAAACTGACCTTGACCAACGAGGCAGACCCTGAGTGTACCACAGTGAAGGAGCATTAATAACAAGCGGAGAGAGAGAGAGAGAGAGAGAGAGAGAGACAGACAGAGAGAAAGAGAGAGAGGGAGAAAGAAAGTGAGAGAGAGAGAGAGAGAGAGAGAGAGAGAGAGGAGTGAAATAGAGAGTGAGAAAGAAGGAGAGAGAGGGATAAGACAAAAAAGGGAGAATATAAATGTAAGAGTAAAAGTGAGGGTAAGGGAAGGGAAGAAATGGACGGACGAATGAACCCACCACACAAGTGTATAAGCAACATCTGTCTGAAAGGATTCAATCAGTTCCAGTGAATGGATCACTCAGTCTGTGAGCGACTGAGGCAGAAAGAGAGAGAGAGAGAGTGACAGAGCAGAGAGGGGTGACAGCAGGTGGAGAGCAGATCAATGGCTGAATGAAAGAAATGGCTCATCTACCCTTCACGGCCCGGTGTGTCACACATCGCTCCTCTTTCCCTGCTCTAATTAATCTAATCACATCCTGCTGAAGAGAGAGAGAGAGAGAGAGAGAGAGAGAGGGAAAGGGTAAACCAGTCTTCACACCTTTCACACCCCTGAACTCCCTCGTGATGTCATCCGCATGACCCTGTAGTAGGCTGGGAACGTGCCGGTGAATTATTCATTAACGCTGCTCCCTGCACCCTGGAGTAACGGGACCTCTGTGACTTTACCCTTGGCCAGCACCATCGGCGCCTTTCATAAGGACATTGTTTACTGAAACAGAAAGGCAAATACCTGAGGCCCACAGATCGGATTACATTCGAGAGATGGTGATCTCTGTGTTTCCCTATGTACAACAGAACACAGATCATTGAAGGGAATTCATTTCCTCTAAACCCTGTAACTCTCTTGGGGTTTTCTGTCCTGTCCTAATAAAGTCCATGTCCTCCACAATTTAGTGATTCTCCTGCATTAACACACATGCCTCAACTTCAAGTAAACGTGCACATTTTAGCTGTTTAGGTGTTTTGGAAACAGAGAAAACTTTGAAACATGCAGGACAGCAGGTTTCCAGGACCAGAGGTTGGAAATGCTAGCAAACCGAAGAATTTGCTAAATTGAATGTCCTAATATGCCTCAATCAACCTAAATCTTTACACCCTAAAATTGTGTTTTATAACAAACCATCAACATTTAACAAAACATGGGAATGTACAGATAGTTCTTTGCTTGGTTAAATGGTTATGCTGAATGGAAAACCTACTCTTAATGGTTCTCTAAATATCAAAGAACATTGTTGGTACCGTATTTCATTAAGAGAACAGTTAAGCTAAACAAAATTAACTACTTCTTTAATTTGCTTCTTTATTAATTTCACTGGATCTACTTAAAAAAAAAAAGAACTTAGCACCATAAAAGCTACATATTTAAATCAGCAGACACTTGTAACTCAAAGGGTACAAACCATCACTGTGTTCAGTTGTGAAGTAATCTCAAATAGACTTGTTCATGTATTTTCTGCCACTGTGTGACACACTGTCCATCAAAACAGACAATCCATTGCAGTGGTCTTCAGCCTTGAATTTTGTCCATTTATATGCCAAAGAATGAATAACTCACCCCATTTACTACAGCCCCCCTACAATCCAATTTACACTATCTACTGATTACATTAGTCCTCATTCTGCCGCATATCAATCTCTCAATATTACAAATGCCTTTGGAAATTAAGTGGCTGGACACTGCTCGTTTTGAAACACATTATTCCAATATTTCAGACGCAAACTTTGCACAGCAGAATGAATGATGTATTTCTGACCTGCCTCAGGCAGAATTTGCAAACCGCAATGGCATTAAACTTACGAGTCCCTTCAATTAGTTCAGTAAGAGTGTGTGTATATGGTGCGGTGGCCCCCCGAGGAAGGGTGGGATATGTTTAGCAGCAAGATATTAGTTACTGAAGTTAATGTTCTGGTAGCTGTGCATGTGTAAAGATCTGAGTGATGTTGACAGGAGTTAAATTGTGATGACTGTGTCTGTGCATCTCTAAAATGGCAGGTCTAGTGGAGTGTTTCCACTGAGAAGTGTTTAGTACCTAGTAAAAGTTGTCTAAGGAAAAACAATGGGTGAATCAGTGACAAGGTCATGGGTGCCAACGCTCAGTGATACAAATGAAGGCTAGCCTGTCTAGTCCGATCCCTCAGAAGAGCTACTGTAGCACAAACTGCTTAAGTTAATGAGTGCTATAATAGTCCGGTGTAAGAACACAAAGAACATCACAGCGTGCTGATCATAGGGCTGCACAGCTGCAGAACAGTCAGAATGCCCACACTAACACCTGTCCACTGCTAAAAGCACCTACAACAGCCACGTGACCTGGGTTATAGAGCAATGGAAGTGAGTGGTCTTTGCAAATGACATGCTTAGGTCAACACACACTTGATGTGCATTAAACCACATCAAGTTAAATATTCCTGCACAGACATACTACAAAACTAGCAATAAAACTGGACAGATGAAATATACTACTGTTTTTAGTATTTTTTTTTGCTCCATTTAATGAACTATTGTTTTAAATGGTCAAAACATAGCTGCCAGACGTCTAAGCAGCTTCCGAGCTGTCTTATGGAGTCCTGATTGATGAGCTCTGAGAGAGCCAGAAGGCACCAGTGGCAGCAGCAGCTGACTGTTGACACTGTGATGTCTGTTAATGTAATCATGGCCTACATCTCTCTATTTAGTTTCTGTTTCCTGCCTCAGGGTTTTGAAAACCACACACCGCCAGGCCATCACTGACCAAATCACCGTCTACAAATACAGCGACCGAACACACATCAGTTAGCTCGTCTCTCCGCGCACACAGAGCGAGCGAAGAGCGCGCTACCCCACCTCCAATCAGTCACCCGCGACTATCTGCTCGAATGAATAAATAAACAAGCATAAACCAGACAGATTAAACATAAATGACACAGAACAGAGAACAAGCCGAAGCCCAATTACGGCTCGCCTGCAGACACATGGAGAGACTTCACACAACAGTGCAATAAACAGTTAGCAGCCCCGACTCACCACACGCTGGTTAAATATAGTGCCTCTCCCCTCTGGCCCTGCCACAGCAAGCCAGGCACGTCACATCAGAGCAGAGGTGCTACTATTACCCAGCCATGAGGGAGACTATATCAAGGGCGTGCCCTCCGCTACAACAGAGCTCATACACAAATACAAATAGTGTTCTGTGGCAATCACTCAGTGCCAAGTAGGTCCAAAGCAAACGTGATATGAGGGAACAGTTGTTTTCCAACCTCTGTCTCTTTCTCTCTGTCTATTGCTCCCTCTCTCTCTCTCTGAGCCTAAAATAGTTTCTCAAGAATCCCATGTGAGAAATCAAGGCACATCTGTTTTACAACATAATGCTTCTACTTCATTCACACCTCTTTGTTTCCTGCAGAAAACGACCCAGCAATCCGGAAGAGCTTTAAAAGCAGATACTGCTGCCTCATTGTAACTAATCCTTCCTTATTGTGACATTCGACCTGAAATCTGCCAGACTATGAAAAGCCTTTTACCCAGATTAGTGGCCCACTCAATAAATTATACAATATCAAATGTGTTTGCATTTTTTTTTTCCTCCGGTGGTCAACGATTTGCCATCATTTGTTAAACCTGAATGCACGTTCTTAAATGACTAAGCTTTTCCTATGATCACATATAAATATGTGGGGTTTCTAATTACAGAAGCAAGATATGTATTACATTTTATTAAAACTGAATATTGACTTATTGAATATTGAACTGGAAATCGTATTGGACCTCAAAACGTGCATCACTATGCCAATAGATCCCATAAAGGACCCTGTTGGAAGCTAGATTCTCATCATTTGTTTTTTATATAAATGTCACATTCCAATCCATATTAGCATTTTCTTATAAGCATAGCTGATGTAAATATTATCAGCAATTAGGGTTCTGAAACGAGAATCAAAAGCGGAGGTATATTCAGCACCTGCAGAGCGAGAGGGAACTACTGGGAGTCTAGCTACACAACCAGGGAGACCTTTACTCTGATACCTAAACAGACAGAGAAAGAGGAAGAGAAGAGTGAGAGGGAGAGAGAGGGCTAGTGTGAGAGAGAGAAAGAGACAAAATGAGAGAGCTAAAGAGAGAGAGCGAGAGAGAGATAGGGGGGGAATAAAGAGAGAAAGTGAGCCCTCTGTGGCAAGCGAGGCTTTTAAAGCAAAAGAAGCAGACAGACGGGTGGTCAAGCAGAAATGCGAACCAAGCCAAATTTACACTCCTATTCTGCTCTGCGCAGACAAGCCATGAGGGACCGGGCATGGAGGACGTAGGGCAGGAGGAGTGCAAGGCTCATACATAGCTGCGAGGGAAGCTACTTTAATCAAGCCTGAAATTTTAAACTGTACCAAAAAGCAGCCCAAGAACTTTCCACTCAAGTCTGACCCCACTCAGCGCACCCAGCGACTTTCCAAACTCAATTAACACCTGACACAATTCTGTCGAAAACCAAGCCGGACCCTCTGATTTACTGCATCACATCCATTTTCACACACACTGGCCTTGTAGACCTCATTGCCAACAACATGAGTTACTTTAGTGTGCCAGATAAAAATGATTAAAGTTAAGAAGGAAGGATAAGTATAAACAAAGGAGAATAAAAACTGAAACAGAGCAGACTGACATCTGGACATAGTAAGAAAAGTTGCACTAAGTAGTAGCCAATTAAAACCTAGTAGCCTAGTTGCCAATCATGGGATGTTGCACTGCATCATTAGAGATATTCCTCTATCTGTATGTCTGTCTGTGTAGAGAGAGAGAGAGAGAGAGAGAGAGAATGTTCTTGTTAATAATGTACTAATATTATTAGTGTGTTATAAATGGTACACAAGTCAATAAACTGTTTCTCATCTGTTGCTTAAGTCTTTCAGAATCCAATTTGAAGACTACAGGAACAGTCACTGGAGGATCCAGCACCGCAGAGAGAGTCTGAACTCCCCAAGCTGCGGCAATCTTAACTCCCAGAGACTCGTTTAAAGCTGTTCAGCAATGTCTTTAATGGCAAATTCATCTCCAGCACTCACAGCACACACTAGAATGACGAGTTTAGAGGTTTAGATGCAAGGCCCCCCTAACCCGCAGAGTAGTTAGAGTGGATTTCTGGAGCATGGGGCCTAGTAATAGATTATAATCCACTAAAATATGCAGCACAGGAGGCAGCGGGAGAGGACAGAATGCATTATGCATAAGTTCAAAAACAGCCTGGTGTGGACCAGCGCCGCCACAAAATACCGACAGTCAGTCTCCAGGGAGACCCAAAATCTACAGTTTAATTTTTTCCCCCAACCAGCAGTTATAAGGATTGATTTTAACCAAGATAATATGTCTCGCAGTATGAAATGTACTTTTTATATCACTTTATTTTTATTGCACTGCATATTATATGAGCCTTAAATGTCAAAGTTTGAATTTCGTTGAATTGTTTTTTCTGTTTTGTTCTTTCTTTTCCCCTCGAGGGTCTGTGTAATCCCTGGGTGTAGCGCTTTTTCTAGCTTCCCCCTGATGCCGGATGACAAGTGAACTTCATGAGGATCAAAGTCTCGTCAAAGAGAATGCATTCCTTATATTATCAGATCCATCATCGGTGTGAGGTAAAAGCAATTTCCTCCCCCACAACCTGATTACCTCTCTAGGGATTAAAAAAGAGCCAGGGGGATGAGAGGTTGATGCATTGGAGCCACAATCAAACCGTTTTCCATAAATGTGTGTGTCTGATTGTGTGTGTGGCACTCTACCCTCAATGTAGTACAGACCATTGAGGCTATACACTGATTTATCATTTATCAAACTGATCAAATTTAGCTTGCCTCATGGGTGCAGTAAGCAAAAGTGCTATTCAAAATTGCTCCTGTTTCCTCTCTCTGCACTTTTCAAACAAATCTGTAGAAGCATCACCCATTGACTACTAGTGGCCTGAGGCAGAATGTGAATTAAACAACGCCCACAGTTCAGAGATTCTAGATACATAACGCAAGAGTGTTTTGTAGAAGTCTTATACTCATTAGATCACTGGTTGGCATGGCTCACAGTAGGGATGTTGAGAAATATAGTTCTGACATGCTACAGAAAAAATGTAGTTCTGACTTTGCTACATGTGTTTTTTTTTAATAAATCCTGAAGTTTGAATCAAGTAGGATCTTACAACCTTAAATCTCCACCATGGTCTGAAGTGAATCTGGGTCCAGGTCAACACTATGGGGTAGAGAATGGATCCACGGCAGCTGTACTGACCCAGCAGCTTGCTTTTGTTTACCTGGCCGCACACTAGTGAGGAAACACAAGGGTATTCGGTGCTGCCTGACTGTAAAAGCCTCTGGGTAATGCACTTGTCCTTTGTCCTCCTTTGTTCCAAAGTGGTGTGAATGGAGAGGCTGCCTCACTATTTAGCTTTTGGCTGCGATTCAGAACTCCAAGACAAAAGATAACTTAACCCTCAGCACTCGCAGTCATCGTCTGCAATAAAAAGTGTGACGTGAATCATTTCTCACTCACTGAAACCAATGTAGACATTCTGTCAATTGCAGGGATTCTAGAAAAGACATTTTATTAAAATGTGTATTCAGTGGAAAGGCTGTGTCTGTTTGCTTTGTGTGTGCCTTGTTTTTTAATGAAAAAAAAACTGTTAGTACAGCCTTGTGAATCTAAACCTAGTGTAAATAAAACATTTCTTCTATAACATATACTAATTACTTGTAAATAGCACAGAGGTAAAATAAGAGTGGTAAGGTTCTGAAGGAACACAATAAATATTCAGCTTTTCTTTCGCTTTTTTACATTCAGGTCAGTGAGATCATTGCAGATATTACATACACTATCTTTTCCTCCACTCATTTCCTTCCGACTCATGCAAGTTACCCTCACGTTGTCTTCTGAGCAACAGGTTAGTCATACTTGACTACAGATTTCTACATTTAATACCTGAATGTGCATAAGGCCTGTGTTTACTGCACACCAACCATGAACCTTAATCCTGCTGGGAATAATGGCCCGCTATGTTAAACATAGCAGAAGGAGAAGCTGAGGAGGAGGCTACAGTAGCTGTATTGGTACCTGCCTGGGAAAAAAAAGCAATGCTGGCTCATTGCTTCAAGGTCGAGGCAGCGGGACGACCACCACCTCATCTCCACTTCAAAATTACATTTTCCCTGCCTCCGCTCCCCCCAGCTCATAGTGCAGCCCTGACCTGCGGAGATGGAACCCCGTAATCGTGTGTCTGGATCAGCAGCGCAGGCCAACATGGAGTGAGAGAGAGGCCACAGAGGCAGAGAATATCTGCCTGGTACGGGGGAATAGACTGACCCTTCACATCCCGAGAGAAAGTGCCTCAGCCCTGAGTACAGAACATGTTCGGGCCACAGGCCACGGGCTACTCTTGCAAAAGTCAGTGAGAAAATAGAAGACACGTGCTACCGAATTTCACTCGCTCCCCACTCAGTCTCCTTTCTTTCTCACTCTGTTAACGCCACGGTGCTTGGCATTGGTGTAATAAAGAATCTGAATGAGTTCTATTACTTTCCACAGCTTGGTGATGCAGCACATAGATGCTGCTTATACCTAGTGTCAGTAAAGTCCTTGGATAAACCGACTGAAAATAGACATGGATAGAGTTTCGTGACTGAAGGTATGGTACCATGTACACTTTCTACACGAGTCTCTTCATGCATCCTTGTACATTCCATACAGCCTTGTACATTCTAATACAGTCTGTGAACATATAATGAGAAAAAATAAAGTTACACAGCTGCTTTGTTGATACTGGTGACACAATGGGGCATATTTTAAACAACACAAGGTCTTACCACTGATCCATAGCCCTGCCTGCAATGTGAATGACATGTATGTACTGGGTCTAAGACTGTTTACAACTGGTTACTGGGTAGGTAAATTCTTAAAACAGCTGACTATGGTGTGCAAACGAGTATTCACAAATTCTTTTCCGGTTTCTGGTTTTTCGTGCTCTGTGAAAAAGACCTTCACAACGAATTGCAATTTTGTGTGTAAGACCAACTCCAGAGATGCACCAGTGGTTTGAGCAATTAGACTTACTTCAGTTTTAAACATACCTTAGGCGCATTTTCATTCTAAATTATAATCCTAGACCTCAAGCAGCAATAAAAAAACAAGGTGTGCATGGGGTTTCAGTTTTAAACTATCATTAGTCTGTCTGTGCATTACACACTGTTTCCTATTTTGAAGGTAGAGTGTACATGTCTGGCTAATCTTGTTGCATGGATTTGCCATTCATGCTAGCAGCCTGAACGCTCGCTCGCTTCAGGGACAGTGTGGCTCTAAGCAGACTCTAGGCCAGAACAGCACATATGCACAATAATATAACTAAACATATTCTGCTATCACTAAGCGTGCTCACCAGTGATGGCTGCAGCAGAATTCTAATGGTTCATCATGTACAAACCAGTTAACCATTTTTATAGACATACTGTATCTATTTGTAGAGACAGAGGCAGCAGACATGACAATGTCAAGAACAGTGTTGTTACGAGCAGAAATGAGACAGAACAGCAGCATCAGCTCTACATATGGAGAGACACCCAGATGTAGAGTGTCTGGTTGGTACACAATCACAGAATGAAGTGAGATTTGAAAGAATGTGGCCCAGTTTCTCTCAGATGGTGCTTTGGAAATGCCAACTACACTAAAGGCTGAAATATTGCAATAAATTATCAGAGGCATTTCCCTGCATGATGCATCTTTAATTTTGTGCAGCAATCATCGTCATAAGCAACACAAAATCTTTATAAGCCTTTCATGACAATTAACAGAGGTCTATTTAATCATTTATAAAGGGGTGCCAGGGTGCGTCAGCTGTTATAACACGTTCTGCTTTCAAAATTTCAATCTGTATATACTGTAATAATTCCTTTTGTACCTGCGATTCGAAGACTAGAAAACATACAACTCCTGAGAAAAATGCCTCATTTGGCAACTGTAATTATCCATGTATAATACAAAAAACATTTCTCACTAGAAAAAGACCTCTGTTGCTCAGTGGGTTAACTACTAATGGACATGGACCTGGACATCTGATAGTGACTACTGAGACATGATTTCTCCTCAGAAACTGTAGCTGTGCTAATGAAACCAGAAATACGGCCTGGAAGGTTGGAAAAAAGGGAGCCAGCCAGGAGTGGGTCATAAGAAAACTGCAGAGGAAAAAACAGAGACGGCTTTTTTTTTATGGGCCAGTGTGTCTGTGGGAATTATGTAGCAGCACATCAGTGCCACCACAGTACAGGCAGCAAAACCAGATGAGCTCATCAGAGAAAAGAGGCTTTTAAAACTCACCAGACTGCGATTGTTGTTCTGAGCTCCAGATATTTCAAACCAGTGGGAGGGATAAAACTATCGAAGGAAAGAGCGAAAGGAGACCAAAAAAAAAAAAATCTTGCGAGTGAGAACATTTCATTTCAGACCACAAATGATGCAGATCAGTGACGGATTACGGGAGATCACTAGCTCCAGTGTCCTGGGTACTTTCAGCTTTCTGTTGTCGATTTTCAATTTCCATTTTATTTCCACTACACTGAGTTCTCAGCTTAACCTGAAGAGGGCAGAAATTCAGTCAAAGGCCCCTAACTATGCAAACAGGCAACAAAAGGAAAATCACAATTAAGACCGAATGCTCCACAGAAACACAATAACAGTGTACCTTCAGTCTCTTGAGAAGAAAACATGTGTTTTTCAACAAAACTACAGCTGTTCTCCAAAGACACACACTTCACACAGTGTGATTCATCAGAATAAGTTACATTACCATTACAAATGCACTCAAGCTCACCGTGTTACATTACTAATGCTGGTCCCTGGAACATTGTAAGCCTAAATTATGGGTTCTGTTTATTACAACAGGTTATTATGAGTTCTGCTTAAAAGTATGGGCTCATTACAATGGTTTATTAGTATGGGTTCTGTTTATTATTATGGTTTATTACGGGTTCTGTTTATTAGTATGGGTTCTGTTTATTATTATGGGTCATTACGGGATCTGTAAGTAAATGTGGATTCTGTTTATTATTATGGTTTATTACGGGTTCTGTTTATTAGTATGGGTTCTATTTATTACTACTCACAAACAAAAATGATTGAACATTTTGTAGATCACGGATACGTACAAATAGTTATTTAACTTCATATAAAAACGTAGTCCGTTAAAAAAGAGTAAAACATGAAACACTGTCCAGGTCTCTGTGATGGCAACCAGAAGAACTGGCAACAGCACAGACGAGCCTCAGTAATTCACACAAACTCTTCATAGCCAGCACTCAATGCAAAGCACCTCGTTGACAACAAAGAGAGTCAGACAGGGCCCCGGCCGAGAGCAATAGGCTGCTACAGAACAACAGTTTATCCATCACATGTACGGTCAATCTAGCAGCATTAAGGAGGCCAGGGCTGAATGCGGGCCTGGATCAGCTCTGATGATTCTGGCTGATAAATCACAGAGAGAGCGTGCAGAGTCCAGCACCGCAGCCAAGCTTCCAGCGTAGCCGCCACTGGCACTGCGCCCGCCTGCAAATGTTTACCGATAGTGCCGGGGGAATGTTTCAGCACCAGTGCCATATCGATTACTCATTTTTCATGGCGATGGGCGTCGTAATTAGTGCCGACGAGCGAGCAGCGAGACGGACGGGGGCTCGAGATGATGCATGGATGGCAGGAACCGCTCGGACGTGTAGATAATGGAATCAATTTCACACGACACACACAGTCACTTTATTGAGATCCCAATTGACAGCCTGCAGGCTTCCAGTTATATCCCCACATGCAACAATGCCTATTAAATCACACCTGTGGAAACAGCAGAGTTGGCCTGCAGTGCAGTACAGTGCTGTATGTCTGGCAAAAGTTAAAGATTTCCAATAAATCTTTTATATGAGCATTAAAAATACATGGTTTCAGTTTTGGGGCCTAAATATCTGAGTTGCCAAGGACTACAGTTACTGACCAAGATAAATGTTACAAAATAGGATCCTTACCAAGTCCGCACTCATTTGTCATGAGTCAAAAAGCTAAATATAATGCCGCTGTGTACAGCTCCATTCTTGGAGGGCTGGCGGCTGCACACTTTGGTTATTCCCCTGCTGGAATACGCCTGGTTCAACTCACCAGTTAATTGCCAGGTTTCGTGAGATGAACTACCAAACTGTGCTGGACACGGTCACCTCTAGTGTAACGCACTGGTCTTCAGGACCATGGACAGGGCCGCAAAAAACAATCCTGCTCTGAAAAGTCATTATAATAGACAGCATTGTCTTTGGATACTGATCTATCATCAATAACTTAAGGCTCATGGCCATTACTTGGCGAAAAAGAAGCTGTTTATCCATCAGTGTGAAAGGGCAACTCCTACAAAGAGCAAGAAGCTACTAATTGCCTTCAGATAAACTGATGCACCATTTGGAGCTCCTTCATTCTTTCTCACACTTTCAAATTGATTCGCAGTGCATATGTGGTCGCCTGACATTTAGCGCGAGCTGTTTGCAGAATATTGACCGTCCAGCTGGAGGAGTGGGTAATTTCATTTCCATTGATCACGCACCACTGCAAAATCGCGGCTACACCTCCGATGAGAATAGAAGTTGATTTTCGGCCACGTATTAAACCTAATAGTAAACCCAGAGGAATACACCTTCCAATTCCACAATTACATGCCTGCTAATGTATATACGGAGGACCACTGAAGTGAAGTAGTTATGTTGAGTTAAAAGCAGTTCCGACCGATGATTTAAGAAGTTTTGATTTAAGAAGATCACAACGACGTATCTGCTCATATGCTGCTACTGTTGTTATAATCTCAAAAATAGTCTTTTTAAAGAATATCTGTTACGTGTGTTAATATTTGATCACAATTAACTGTAGATTTATGCATGAAATGTTTATATAATTAAAAGGATAGCATTTTCAGAGTGTGGACTGTGAATAAACAAACTAACAAACAAATGTATAAAAAGTGGAGTTGAAAAATTAACAAAAATAAATGAAGAATACATTTTAAATTAAAATAATCATTGTATGTCATGATAACAATGATAACGATAATAATAACTATTATTATTAGTGTTGTTGTTGTTGCTGTTATTATTATGTGACACCATTTCAGTATGAGTCCCCTGTCATAGACTGTCATAGTCTTAGCACAGGCTTTTCCCTACAGATGACGATGGAATGTGAACTGGTATTTCCCTATAGGTGCAGATGACAGTGGTTTTCAGAATACTTTCGTCACACTAAGTCTCGGCTGCCTAAGGCAAATCCCAATGTCTGCATGAAAACTTTGTATAACTGTGGAGTGAAGAGAAATTATCCAGTAGTATTAAAGCCCTCCTGTCCTTGCTTGTCCTTGGCTTCAAGAGCACATCCGTAAGGCTTGGTGGCAGGTCTATCAGTTTCTTATGAGAGGCAGCACAAGAGTGCTCCTCTGGCACAAAAAGAAAAAAGATATTACAATCACAAATGGCTAGATTTAATACTGTTATTAAAATTGCTTAGCACATTTTATTAAATTACAGTATGTTTTAATTACTCATCCGACCAAACATAAAAAGCTTAGTTGTTTAGTCATCTGGTGCAAACTCCTGTACATAAATAACTCACACACAAACAAATACACACACACACACACAAAAGTACAAACACACACACACACACACACATTTAATTGAATATTTAGTAATACTTTGACTAATACTAATCATATTCAGGTTCCCTCAAATCTAATGTTGAGGTCGTCAGTTCGCAGACTCTCAGACTGAAGACTGCTCCAAGCTCAGCATGGCTATGCCTTGAAAAACCTTCAAAAATAAAGCTGTGCGACTTTGAATATCTGCTATAAAAATTAATGATGAAATGAACGTAATTCAGAAGCTGAATTAGAGAACTACAGCCCTTAAGTTGGAAATGTATATTCTCATTACATTCATTGTATTATAAACTGCATTATAGATGATGAGTGAATGATTGTGCTTGTTTTTAGCACAGTTTCCAGCCTTTTTCTTTTCTGTCTTGCTTTCCAAAAATAACTGCTGAGGCCAAGCAAAAGTCAATAGTTTTTGTTCTGTCTTTACTTGGGAGATTACAAGGACTCCATTCTGCTCTTACAGTTCAATAAATATTAAATTTCCACTACTGAAGCTTGACCCTGAAACTGATGATGTGTGAGTAGTGGGTTTAGACAAATGAGGGCGTAACTCAACCAGCGGACATCTGTCATCTTTCAAAGCACCTGCAGTCTTTCTATTCCGCATGCAAAAAAAACCCCAATTTATTATTATTACTTTTGACTAGCAGATGTTTACAGACCGGGTAGAAAACGATGAAAAGAAATGAAATAATTGGATGTAAAATAGCTGCAAAAGCTATAGTTTATATATTTAATATCTGATGTTATACGCTGTGTTTGGAGGTGACATCCTCTTCTCAGATAGTCAGATTATTTGAAGGTTAAGTGATAAGGAATTTCTCTAACTGGGTAGGACTGGGTACACATGTGTTGAACTGAAAGATCCCAACATTTGACATGGACTCACAATGCCTAGGTTGTAAGCCAGAATTGTATATGTATGGAATTTCTGAGCCAATATGGAATTTCAAGCCACAACCTGGTTCCAATTTCCACAGAGCCATGTTGGCCCATGGGTGGTTTTTTTGGCAGAATTTTTATCACCCGTTTTTAAATCCCAGAACTCACACTGTGTGCGCATGAAACACAAACACAGAAACAGATGAAATGACATAAACATTGACAAAAACAGTCTTTGTAACAACTGACACCTGCTGAAATAAGCCATAATGAATGTTTATGCAGGTATATGTCAGTGGTAACAAGGTACACTATATGGATAAAAGTATTGGGACACCCAACCATTACACCAGCAGGGACTTTAATGGCACTGCATTCAAATACATAGACTTTAATATGGAGTTGGTGCCCATTCATTCTGTAGAGCATTTATGAGATCAGGCACTAATGTTGGAATGGAGAAGGCTTGCCTCGCAATCTCCGTTCAAGTTCATCCCAAAGGTGCTGGACGGGGTTGAGGTCAGGGCTCAGTGTGGCCAGTCAAGCTCTTACACACCGAACTCATCCAGCCATGCCTTTATGGAGCTTGCTTTGTGCACTGGGGCACAGTCATGCTGGAATAGAAAAGGTTCACAAAGTTGGAAGCATGACATTGTCCAAAATATCTCAGTGTACTGAAGCATTAAGATTGTCCTTCACTGGAAGGATGAGATCTAGGCCAAACCCTTAAAAACAGGTGTGTCCCAATACTTTTGTCCTTATAGTGAATATGTATGGGAAGTGTTTCCATTATTTACTCGTTAACAGGCAAACCTGGCATTTCTAAATAACATTCATGAAGTAAGAGCTGCATGGAAAGAAACAGGTATGTGGATATATAGAGTCAGTATAATTTTGGTTTAGGTACATTTACCTCATTCTAGTAAAGATCAGGCAAAAATCTGAATAATAAACAGGCCGATTGCAGCCTAAAAAAATGAAGGGAAAAACAAAACTTTATAGCTCCTGACATCCAACTGGAGTTAATTTAACTGGAAAATTCCAACAAAAACAAACAACTGACAAAGATGCGCTTTAAAGATCATCCATCTTCACCTCCCTCTGCTCTGAACTCGGCCTGACAAGTTCACAGACTCTAAACTAGCTCTGAACACGGCGCTGTGTGTGTGTGTGTGTGTGTGTGTGTGTATATGAAGCCATAAAAACAAAGAAGTAGGAGAAGCACTCCTCCATGGCGAAGATTTAGAACACTGGGCTGGTGCGCTCATCAACTAAGCTACGCTAATTTGCTCATTTGCATAAAATATTGAGAAGTGAAAGCACTCGGTGAGCGCTCTGAAAATGACGCCATTTAAATGCATCAATTGGAAATGTAAATGGAGACGAATCTTTTAGTTCTGCTTTCCCTCCTCTTCTTCCAAACTCGGGTCATGATTCATGGGCACTGAGGTGGGCTGTTTACTTCTTAGTGGGTTGTTGGGGAATGAAATAAGGCAGTGGATCATCTTCTAAAACGCAGATGAAGTGTGGCTTTGCTCTCAACTCTTAGAAATAAAGATAGCAAAGGCTTCTTCGGAGTGATTCCATGTGAGAAGGACTATCATTGCCTAAAGAACCTTTAAACGGATGATAGAAGAATTTGACAGAAGCATTTTTGTAAAAGAGATGTGCTTTAAAGAGTTTTTTTTTAAGTTTAAAGAACCTCCATGTAAGGGTGAGTACATCAATTAACTCCATCAAACTGAATGTCTAGCCTGTGATACATTCAGAAACTTTTGAACTCAGCTAAATCTACAGCCAGAGGAGTTACAGCCAGTCTTCATTTCTGTGATGAAAACTGAATCCATGTCATTCTTCCAGGACAAAAATGAGTTTAATATAACAAAATACAAATAATGAAAATAAAACATGTGATGGAATATATAACCATTTTCTTTGACGAATGATAACGAGGTGATAATTTCCAGGAAGGACAAATGGACAAGCAGTTTACATCTTAATGCTTGGCAACTCTATGGATGCATTATAGCTATATGACAACAAAACACTCTGCAAACAGTATCTTTTCTTTTCAGTGTAATGGGTAATATATTGACAAAGAGCCAACTCCTTAATTCTGGCTGCCCAGCACAGTTATACTGTATATAATCAGAGCTTACTGTTGATCTTGTAAAGGGGGTATTTGGATAACGCTCTTATCAAGAGCAACTTACTATCATTAATTATAGGGATAGTCCCCCTGGAGACACTTAAGTGTCTTGCTCAAGGACACAATGGTGCAACTTTGTGGTTACTGGGTTCAGAGTCAAGCGTTTTACCCACTAGGCAACTACCAACCTGTAATCCAATCTTGTAATCAAGTATTAGTAATTTAGAACACTTACAAAGAGAACACACATTAATAAAGAATATAATAATTATGAGCCAAAATTGATGGATCGAGTACCTTTGGTTAAATCAGTTTGTTAAATGATGGCACTATTTTGTTGGATTTCTTGTAGACAGGTGTTACGGCTGAGGGCCGTTAGAGGCCACTGTTTTTTGTTCTGTTTTTTCATGCCCTGTTCTGTTCTGTTTCGTGTGGGTCTCTGTTGGGTTTTTTGGGGCTTTTATTTTGATATGTTCTGGGTTTTGCTTTGGTCACGTGTTGTGTTCACCTGTTTCTGTTCCCCCT
>JBBPDB010000036.1:6257498-6269597 GCA_037974465.1 Brachypetersius altus | reverse complement strand
TACCTGAAAAACAGCTTAAATCTGAGTCAACTATTTAACCAAGATACTGCAGTCAGAGCATCTACACAACAACTGTCCAAATAATAAGTAGCCAACACCTAATACAACAATACATAAGCAATAGAGAAGAACAACGTAAGTCAAGGGATTTTTAAAAATTTTTTTATAAAAAATGTATAGGTTTATAAGAAACCTTGAAAAGGTGGGTCTTCATATTGAAACAGTACAGAGCAGTAGTTGCTTATATTTGTGCGTGTGTGTGTGTGTGTGTGTGTGTGTGTGTGCTAAACTTGAACACTTTTTCTCTATGTTCCTTCCTCTTGCAGTCCTTCTTCTGCTGGTTAATGAGTTTGGGTTCCCAGGGCAGGGCTGGAGCCCGTCTTGCTGCCCACAGACCCTCAGAGTGGGGCTGAAAGCGGGCCGCTGCGGCCGCGCCGCCAGGAGAGCGGCTCTTCACAATGGAACGTGGGGGCCAAAACACTCCAGTGAGCCAGAACAGCACAAACCCATTTCTGTTCCACTGCAAAACAAGTTACGTAAAAAAACGGCGCAGAGATCAGCACTGAGAAAACAGCCAGCACTTCAACACACTGGTGCCCCGCAATTACCACAGGTCTACGTGTCTGTGTTCGTTTGTGCGTATGTGTGTGTGTATGTGTGGTGTGTCTATGGGGCACCCTGTTATGTAAAGAGTGGCACTTCCGAATTCAGCAGTTTGAAAAGTAAACAGCTACAAATTCTCCACCCCACTGCTCCGCCATTAACACTTCTTAATGGATGGAACAAAACAATTAGGGCAGCTCTCTATGACAGCGTTCAGGATTATGAGCTATAATTAGGAAAATAAAAATGACTCTGTTCTGCGTGCGTTTGTGATGACAGGTTAGCAAACTCCACACAGATATTAATGCAGTAAATAAGCACTTACTGCAAACACAAGGGCCACAGCTCTTCAAATGAAGGTCATTATAAATGTCATTACGAGAGTTTTATCAATGTTTTAATTAAAAAAATGTATGAGCTTAACTTATACAAAATGATGTGCTTAAGACTAAGAAGAATTAAACCCAGTGTAGCACGTTCGCACCTAACAAAACACTGAAACTCCCATAGAGGCAGATATAGGTGATCATAGTGATGGCATACAGAACTTAGATCACTTATGAAGTAAAGTTTTATGTAGTAAACACTGTCCATGAAACAACCAGCTCAAAGCAGCACTACAGATATTTCAAAATGGCACTGAAATAATTTAAAAAAAAACCCATCACACTCAATAATGCATATTTTAAACTGTTCTACTGTTTCTGCTGAAGCATTTGATCTATTGATCTTGATTTTGATCTTGTCTTCAGTAAAATATTCTGGAATCCTGCATAGAATGTAATTGTGAAGTTGAGCCCATTTTTTTTTTAAATTAAAGCTCATATTATATTCCAAATGACTTATATCCTGTGTGCTTGGGGTCAGTTTGACCCCAGAAATTTAAAATGATTGAAATTAAAATTACTGTATGTATCAGATGCTTTGTTTTATAGCAGACTACCTCAGTAGTGCTTTTTTCTTATGTGGCAGCTGCTGGTCTGGTGGTTAGGGAGTTGCCCCTGCAATCAGAAGGCTGTGGGTTTGAAATCCAGGACTGCTAATGGCACCACTGAGGTGCCCTTGAGCATGGTACCGCCCCCACACACGGCTCTCCGGGTGCTGCATCCCTGGCTGCTTCACTTGGTGAATGGGTTAAATACACAGAAGAATTCTGTGCAGTTCACACCGTGTAAAAAAAATACATGTAATACATGTGACGTGGGAAATATGAAAGTTCTCCCTCCCCCATGTCATGTGTCCCTCAGACTCAGTTAGGTTTGGTTATGGCCCTAAAGTTTTTTGAAGATTATAAAATTGCATATTACAGTGCACTCAATATCATCCAAAACAGCCAAAGCAAATTTGTGTAGAATCATATACGTGTTGTGTTTAATACAGCTAAGAACACCTATGCATACAGGACATTGAAAACATGTCACATTAATTTTGTGTTTACTCAGTTGTCCCCATTAAATTACAACAAGTCATTTAAAATGAAGCATAATAATGATGTGAATGATTTATTTAGAGGCAGGGTCATTTAACTGACCCCAAACACAAAAGGGTGGTTCAAAAATCTAGTCATATATTTGAATTAAATCATTATAATTACACATATTTCCCAAATTATTCAGTCATAAAAGGTTTTGTCTTTACTTATACACTGTTGCTATGAGGCTAATGTAAATACATAATAGAAGCTTATTACTAGAAATTAGCATTATACCATGCACCATTTTTTTTAGAAGCTGGCAGTTGGGCATTTTATTTAATTAAGCAATAAAAATACTCAACTAATTTTTTATTAAATCTATTTACATTAACACATACTAAAAGGTTTTTCTTTCTCTTGTAAAGGTTTGGAGGTACTTGATTTTTGGCCAGTGATGCAAGAGTAATTTAGCCTCATAAAATCAATCCCTCTTAATATATCAAATATGTTTCTGATGAAATGGCACAACATACCAGATGCACTGAATAATGCTGAATACATGAATAAAGTTAGCAATGCTTTTAAGGCCTTTATTATAGATGTGGTTCATTCTCCAGGGATGAGGAAGAGAAATTAACTTTCCTTATTTGTAATTGTAAAAAAGGCAGGACAAGCAGTCTTCAAGTTACTGATCAAATCAAAGCCACATCAAGCAGTGTTACAACACAAAGCACATGCATGTGAGCAGGCTGTGGCTTTAAGTGCTCAAGGACCTGCCCCTCTGGGCCACTTGGGTGCCTGTTGTGCCTTTTTTTGCCAATCTCCTTCACCCTTTCACAAACAACCTGAGAAAAAACCCTCATACATCCCCTGTAACCCACGAACTACCAGGGGAGGGGGAGCTGTTTGTGTCGGGAAGAGGCTGAAATAGCATAAATGGAATTAAATGAAGATTAAATGAAGTATAAATAGTTTTTACTTGCCCATAAAATCATAGTTTGGAAACTGGGACTACTCCTATAACTTCATATTAAGCTTTCCTCTACATTTAGGCCTTCAGTTTAGTAGGCAAATGGTCTAAAATTGTACCAAAACATCATGTTTGAACCAAAGAAAAAACTTTTTTGGTCCACTGTTGCTGTAACCTTTTGTGTTTTACAATCAGCTGGTTTTGCTTTAACAGCACCTGCGCAGGATGAAAGCTTCAACCTTGAGCGTCTAGAATAAATGCAGACAAATGAAAAAATATAGAGATGTCTCTCTAGAGGGGAGAGCTCCTTTCATTTTTGAGGGTTCTTCAAATATGTCTGTCGCTAGTTCCGGCCTTGATATGTGCGGCTGATGAGGCTCTCTTGGTAGAGGCACTCTGGGGCAGCTTATGTACTACACAATTTTCCGCACAAGGCTCAAGTGACGGAAATCAAGCGTGCAAGGAAACGGGACTCTCCATGAGGTCCAGGGTGTGAATACTACGAGCATATTCCTAGGGCATGTCATTTAAGACCAAGTAGTCGATGTTATCAGGACCGGTGATTCTATAAGCATTCTAGTTCCAACATGCAGACTCCTGATTGGCTGTCAGAAATAAACTCCATAAGCATGCTAATACTAATGCTTTTTTGATTAGCCTACAGTCTATTCCGATCAGTAAATACAGAGATGTTTTCAGCTGGATCCACCACAAGGGAATCTAATGTAAGACATGTAAGAGGCAACATGTAAATGACCTAGTGTCATAGTGAACAACAACATAGGAATAAGGTGATAAGAGAAGGAAAGAAAGATATTAGCTACTAGCTATCTTCAGACTGTGCCTCAGCCAGAAAGCAGCTTGAGCAAAGACGTCTCACATGGCTGCACTGGTGATTCATGCACCATGTTTAAAATAATTATATGCCCCACTTGCAGAGGCTGTTCAGAAGCTGCAGAGATAAACAGGACAATGTTGCATAGGCTCATAAACCCACACACACAAATACACAGGCATAGCGGCTGTATGGTGCTCTTGTTACAGGACAGGACTATGTATGTATACTGAAAAATAATAAATGGGTGCTAAAATGATCTCGAAACAGGTTCTCGATAAAATGTATGCCAATAATGATCATAAGCATGTGACATTTTGCCCGATATGGACAGATCTAACAGCTAGCAGAGACAAAACGCAAGCACAGCAGTACTGGTTGCATGAGGGTCATTTCCCATCGCAAAGATGTCTCTCTACTGGCAGTGAGGAATTGGGAACAAAAACGTATGGAACCAGCTAGGAAAATGAAAGTTGCCTAATGATGAACGTGAACTTGCCTTATCCTCCAAAGCTGGGAAAACATGATTGAAAGATGTATTCCCAATAAACTATGGCCCTAGATTTTATCAGCTAACATTTTTAGCCCTGTTCAAACTTCTTAGCCAAGTTTGTACATTTTACAGTTTTAAATTAAATATAACATTTTAAAATAATTTAAAATCTTTTCAAGCTCGTTCTTCTTAACTATTGTTCACAACATGCCACACAAACTAGATTCATTATTATCTTTATTTTTTTGAGGAGATGGAGAGTCAGTCTATCCTGAAAAGAGGAGTGAATGCCCATTGTGAAAGACAAAATATAATATATTAATATATTTCTTTTACATCACTCCTCAAGTATGAGGTGATGGTTGATGGATGGACCAAAACAACTATTCAATATAATAATGACAATTAAAAGAAGTAAAAAAGTTGAATGAATGACTCAATGTTTATTGTGATAATCATCAGTATGGACTGATATGAAGAGCTATCGTGATAACATTTAAGGCAATGTTGTCCTAATCTAAATTTCCTAAATTAATCTAAATTGGATTTCTGAGCTTATCTGAGCATAGATCTTAGGAGGTCTTTCAAACTGATTAAGCTGTACTCTCTCATTTGATTGTGTAAAGTGTGAAAGGGTAATAAAAAATGGGTTCCGTTTGATATTCACCCATAGTATAACCATATTCCCAGCTTGACCATCTTAGACCACTCAGAGCCAGATGTCTCAGATGGCAGTTTCCCTTATCATGCTAAATTTTGTAGTTAAACGTGAATGGGAAAAGAATGTTTATCACTGTCATACAGTTATTGTTCTGCCCATGGAAACACTGGAGTATATATGAACGTACAGCAACCAATGAAACAGCTGGCACTTAGACATTGGCCCCGTCAAGCTTTGTGTCATTTCACCCGTGAATGAGTTGATCTTGGTGATCTCATGCAGTAAGCTCGGATTAGCATTCACGCCCATTGTTTTTGAAAGACACATGATGATGATTAAATTAGATGGTGCATTTGTGGGTGTCACACTGGCAAAAAAAGAGTACATTCACTTTAACAACTGAGGTAAATCCAAGAGACAATTTCAAATCCCTGGCAATTACAGTGAAGTCGTTCTGCATCAGCCTGTTCTTGTCTCAGAGCGAAAGCGGAGGCATCGCCAAGGATCACCTTAAGAGGCTAAAGATGTCTTGAAAGTCTTTCAAATATGATACCAAAGTGAGGGTCATTTGAGTTCACCGGATCTTATGTCCATAGACTCACTGTTTTAAATGTAACACACTTGCATAACTGACCAAACACCGCATACCTATTGAGGAATGTAGACCTAGAACCGAAGACTTAATTGTAAATAACCTTAACATGATAACTAGATAAACCCAAGCCGACAGAACAAAATGCCCTGGGAACATGAACCAGTTCCAACACATTTCAGTAGGGAAATAAAGGCCTCTGTGGACATAGTTGATCAGTCGAGGCATGTTTGATGTCTGAAGTTTGCTTCTTTATTTCTTTACTGCAGTGAGGCTTGCTATTTTTCTTCTGACACGATGACATATTATCTATAAAAGTGGACGAAAGCAGACCCAGCATCATAAATAAATCACGCGGGGAATCCGAATAAACAGAAAGGCCATGGTTCATGAGAAAAATAACAAGAATTGCAAGGGAATATGCTACTAATGCATTCCCTAGCTAAAGGCACTATCCTTTGAGGATACCACCCTAGAGAAAACTACACAAGAATAGAATTAGGCACCCTGTTTTCTTAGAGAGTAAGGAAAATAAGGGACAGAAATCTAAAGTAGATCTCTCCAAATGAGTCACACATTCTAGAGAAAATCAACAGCAGCTTCACATTTACAACAAATACTGTGTTGATAGTAATCCTCTGGGATTAATAAAGTTTTCTGATAAAGTTCTAATAAATAACTGAAGGCCCACCCATTTGGGAGCTCTGATGATGTAGCCTTCCACAACATACAGTGCACCCCAAAAATACAGTCAGTACAGAGTGACGCAAACGCAAACACAACTTCTGTTAAATCATATAGCCCTTAAAGCAGATGCACTACAGCAGTACCCCAAAATAAACCTTGTTTCTTGGTGGCCTGCCTCTATAGAAGCTTTAAGAAATAGTAGGTTACTTGATGCTTGATGATTGGATGGTGGTGCATTGCCGCACTACATGACCTCCTGACACTGGGCCTGATTATGGACAAAAGGTTGGCAGTTAGGTTGCTAGTATTCTTCAGCGAAGTTGGACAACAATGTACCCTGCAGTGTCAGAAATAATAAATGAAACGTGTTTGTGCTATTGCTGATTAATCTGACATGGACTGATGATTATGTGTGAAAATTTAGGTCTGCTGTTTGCATGGTTTTAAATAGCACAATAGCCTCAAAGCTCCATAAAGTTAAGAACGTTTCACATGAAAAATGTGGTGCCTGATCAAGCACATTTGGGATAAGAGGTAAATCTGAAAATATGAAATATTTCAACAGTGCTTTATATGTGTGGATGCTTGGGTTCTAATTTGTAAATCCTTTTGGAAGCTGGTCCATTTAGCACGCCAAAACAGCAAACAGCACCTAGCGTGACTGAGAGAGAGCAAAACCAGGGCCGTGTGCTGAAGTGGTGGAGTGACGAGGCAGTGCTAGTCCCTCCGTAGTGTGTCCTGTGCTGAACTCAGCCACAGAGGCCTGCTCCGCTCTCAGTCCCGCAAAATGAAAGCTGCCCTGCCGACATCCTCCGCTGATTACTAATTTATACCTCTGTCTGAAAGCCTTCCGGTGTTGTCTCTAGTTGAAAAATCAAACCTGCTTTACTCAGCAGCAAAAGAAAAAGAAAGCACTTGTCCTTCTCCTTTAGACCATCCTCCTGAAATGTCACAATGCGATTTGGTGGTGCTGAGGGGAAATAGTAAAGGGACCTTTTTGAAGTAGCTACTCTGTAACAATGCCAGAAAAATTTCAACGGCACATTTTAAGTGCTGAAACATTCACCACGGTCGTCCCCTCGCGGACCAGAGAGGAAGCAGGTGCTGCATAAGTTTCAGGGGAGGCACTCTCATCTACCTGATGGCCACTTGAGGACACCCTACCAACAGCAAGGCAGAGCAATAGAGAGCTAGGGCCGGGGGGGGGCGGGTCTTTGGGAAATGACAGCTGTGAGAATTTATCCTTTTTTAAATTCATAAATGTCTGCTCTATACATTTGTCCTCGGGTTGGAAAGATTGTGCCAGCCAAGTGATTTGTCACATGACCAAATAATAACAGAAATAAATAGTGCAAGGCTGTGTCCTTGAAAATCCCAGCCAGCATGTAGCTCTACTGACTGACTACATCCTAGTCTGTGTACAGGTGTGATGCTCTCTTCCACATACTAAACACTCAACCCACACATGTGATATAAGCGGTGAGAAATAATATGATATATGCAGATAATTGCTAAAATATATGGTCAGCACTGGACAGATATATAGATTTAATAAATTTTTGATCACATTTTGAAGAGCAGAACATTTAGGTGGCTTTGGGCTCTTGTGCTAAAATGTCATTTATTTTATTATTTTGTGCTTTTTTGTGTTTATGCATTAGTATCAATGTCTGATCCTAGCATCAGATCTGTGCGACCCTAAGTAATACATTCAGAGACTTGATCATGTGCCCTTTAACTCATTTAAATCACTTAAGAACAGAGAGGAATGGATCAGCATGTGGAATCGAAGCTTTCCATGTACTTTTCTTTCTACTATCTATGGTGTCCTCATCACTATATAAAAGAAGCCCAAAGCTGCCCTTTATTTTTGGATGCACTGTGATGAGTGAGAGTGACTTTATTCATTTTTCAGAAAGAACAATGACAAAAGATGACATATAAGGAAAAAAAATCCAATGTTAGGTCAGCTTCTTTGTATAAAACATGAAAATAAGAACAGCAATAAAGCATTATTTGTGAGGATGAGCAGATTAAAGAGCAGGAAAGTAGACATTTTTGTGTGGACTCTAAAGCATTAAAGCAATTGAAAATCAAATAACACATTTTTTTTCACGTACTTCAAGATATTTTGCGTTTCAAGGTTGTATCAGCAAAGCCTTGCTGGGCAACCATGTGAAAACCTCAATATAGGTCTGTTTTTAGATTAGTTAACAACTCAACATGGCTTGAGGCAAGTGTGTCATGCAGTTTTCATGATGATAATTAGAGACCCATTAGTGCAAAACTAAATAAGCAACAAAAAATGCCTAACACATTTTTTACATTTCCCAATACGGTCAATTCAGTTCAACAAATTACATTTTTATTCATTTTTCAGAAGTCAACAAAACATGGGGTCCCAAACCTTTGCATTGATCATTGTTCACTGACTGCACATTATATAGTTACATTAATTTTCCCTGACCGTATTCCATGTAGTGCATATTTGGACACTGAGTTTCTCATTCACTTTACTAGATAATCCAACCCTGCCTGGTTCCCAAACGTGACACTTCATTCACAGGCAGCTGCAGAGTGAGGAGCCAAACAAGCAGCTTTCTTAATCCAGTTATATGGCTGTGATCAGATGGTGCTTTATTGATGTGTAGAGAGACTAAGGCCCCCTGCTGAGATCCTGGAGGAGACACCAGAGACGAAGAGAGTGACAGGACCCACAGTCTCGCAGGACCCACAGTCAAAATCACCCATGCAGAGATTAAAAGCACGACCAATTGAAAAAACAGCAAATCCAACATTTCTTGACAAATAAACATCAGCTAACCTGTTTTGAGGATAAATTCCACTGCGCCAGTGTCAAAAATACACTGCTACTGTTAGCTTGGTTACGATCTACACTATGTGGACAAAAGTATTGGGGCGCCTCACCATTACACCAACAGAGTTTACTGATATTGTATTCAAATTAGGGGTGTAACGGTACACAGATGTCACGGTTTGGTACGTACCTCGGTTTTGGGGTCACGGTTCGGTACGGTTCAGCAAAGTTAAGCAACAAAAAGTTCTAAAGAATGAGGCTTGGTTTGTTTTTGTTTATTTCAAATAAACAGCAGTGTATTAACCAGTAAACACACACTCTTGCTTATATTTTCATGTATGTGTAAGGTAGCAGAAATGTTACGCCAGTAGGTGGCACTATTGCACCTCACTACGACCCAGGTTTATGATTTACTTGCGCTTTTTGCTCCCTCTGTGATTCCATATTACTTCAATCACGTCTTCTCCGTCGAACCGTGTATTCTCCAAAAGACATCATGTACCGAACCGTACAAATACATGTACCATTACAGTCCTAATTTCCATTCATTCTGTAGAGCAATACTTCTGTCCACATAGTGCCGATCACTAAATTAATACGAAATTAAATTGTTGTGAAAAAGCAGAGGTCAAGTACAATTTGCTCTTATAGCATTGATACAGGTCCCATTAGGGCTTAATTTTGCTTCATTGGTACCGTGTAATAACTAGTTGTCCCTGTACTGAGCCATCTAGAGGAGCCTCTAATCACCATAACCCCTGTTTTGTTCCAGAATGGGCAAAATTCCTAACAAGAATATTGTGGTATAGACTTAGATTTTATACATTGATAGGGTAGTTGTTGCAGTTTGGCCTGTTAACCCGTCCCCCCCATAAAAATAGGTCGGCTCACAGCCTGGTTGCCCCACAGTTCCCGGGGCTCTGATGATAGACATCACTGACTGCAGACTGTTCATGCTGTTACTGAAACATTTCTTGTGTGCAGGCAATATTTTCCCATCTCAAAACCTTTGTTGGGAACCGAACGCTTTGAATAAACTCGCCACTATTATCCATGCAATTACAGAAGCCCTCGAGAAAACAACAAGGGACAATCTACCGTTTTGTCATTGTGTACGATACAAATCTAATGATTCACCTAATGATTCATGCACTTTTCTGCAGTGAAGAAAAGGGAACGCTGAATACGTAATAACTAGCTGTCCCTGTACTGAGCCGTCTAGAGGAGCCTCTAATCACCATAACCCCATAACACTCTGGCTGCTCTGCTTAGAACTACCTGATTACTGTAATATTATCCCACAAACCACCAGTCTCAAGATGAACTCTGGCGGAGTAATAAAAGGATTCAAATTTATGAATTGTGTTGATGCTGTGGAATATATTACTTCAACATATAAAAAAACAATACTTATAGAAAAAACAATTTTTGGTGCTCCTTGGTTAATATGGTAATGAATTGATTCAATCGCTCTGAACTGTATAAGTACGTGGTTATGGTCATGCGGTGCCTGGGGTGAAAGACTCCAGCTGACAAGTTTGTACTGTTTGCTTTGTTTGAAGCCGCACAGCCTTTGCCTGTTTTTACAACCTTTCGGACCTCCAGGAACCACGGCAATGGATTGGGGGCTCGGTCGTTGTCTGGGAAAGTGGGGGGCATGAAACGAATGATTTTGAAGAGTGGGGCAGAGATGCCTCCCCTGCTATAATGGTTCAGGCGCCCATGGGCACAACACAGTGGCACAGTGTTCACTTCCTTCCCTCTGGGTCTCCTGTCTCCCGCCCCGCTCGGGTGCCCATGAGTGATACACTTTAATCACGGCACTGTTGAAGTGGCTCCCAATTCACAGCGAGGCAGATAACTCTTTTACACAGTAAGCTTAGAGGGTAAATTTAACCACACGGTGTCCACACTAGCAGTCCTCAGTTCAGGCTTATAGAGAGGGTAAGAGAGAGAACCCCCCCAAAAACAAAAGCAAAAACCTAGTAGACATAATAAAAACAAAAGGAAAGAAGAAATAAAAAAGTAATTAAGTTCTTGAGCTGAATGCTGGTCCGCTACCACTTCCCCGTGCTTCGGATCCCTGAACCGCCGCTGCGCCGCTGCCGGGCCTCTGGTGGCCTTGCCCCTCGTTGGGCTGGTGCTCCTATGGGGGGACCAGTTGTACACCGGCAGGTGGGTTGTCAATCGGTTCTGTTCAGAGACAAGGTCTGGTTCCACCTCTCGCAAGCACCCCTCCCCTGTGGATTATTGAGAGAGGTACGCACCTTTTTACAGCCGTGTACTTCACAGCACCTGAAACTCTCCTTCTTTAGATCAACCAATCAGGGACCGAGAATTAAGTTCCAATTCCTTTTCAGTCAAACTCCTCTCCGTTTCATTCAAACTGACACTGACTATTCTCAGTCATAAATCCTGTCATTCTGTCTCAGATTCACTGTCATTCTCTTCTAGGCAAGTATTCTCATTTACATGTACTATTAAGCTCTAATATATATGCTATTATTCTGTTAAACATAAACATATCCTCTCTTATGCATATTTCAAATATCTTTTACATACAATATTAACCTAATTTATGTAAAGTAACATACTGGTTCACACATACAGTTATACTCCCTCACATAAACTGTGGGTAAAAGATGTATATGATAGAATAATGTGTGTAAAAGAATATATGTATCTGTGTTAAAGAGAAAAGTGCAGTATGTACAATTCCTCATGAATCTGACTGAAAAAATGCCAAGAGCGTGCAAAGCTGTCATCAGAAGAACAGGTGATGTTTTCAATATTAATCTACAATGAAGCCGATAATAAAAACTAAGGAAATCGTTGAATGAGAAGGTGTGTCCAAACTTTTGACTTGTACTGTGTGTATTAGGGCTGTAACAGTACATGGGTCACGGTTCGGCATGATGTCTTTCGGAGAATACACGGTACGACGGAGAAGTGATTGAAGTAATACGGAATCACAGAGGGACCAAAAAGCGCAAGTAAATCATAAACCTGGGTCGTAGTGTGGTGCA
>JBBPDB010000036.1:6235765-6247441 GCA_037974465.1 Brachypetersius altus | reverse complement strand
CATTCTCTAACTACAGGGGACAGTCTCCCTGGAGCAACTTGGGGTTAAGGGTCTTGCTCAGGAACCCATTGGTGGTGGTGCTGAAGATAGGATTCGAACCCATGACCTCTTGGTCTAAAGGCAAGTATCCTATCCACTACGCCACCACCACCCATGTTCAGTGTTTGGTATGTTTAGTGGAAGCAGAGCTGATCCAGCCAGCCAAATGAAAGGTGCTGCTGTAGTCTCTACACTGTCTTCTCCATATGACAACACCGAACTGACTACTGAGCCTGAGGAGAGCCACAAACAGACATGAGGCTATCAGAAACCTGCAGTGAAGCAGAGAGAGAGAGAGAGGGAGAGACACAAAGGAGCAACTATTGAAGAATGTCAGATACTTAGTTAGTGAACCTCCCAGAGGCCTTTGCTCCAGTGCTGCATCGCAGCTCAACAACTAGAGCAGAAAAAAGCCCTTGCCCCAAGTCAAAAGTGCTCCCGAAGAAAAGAGAGTGGAAAAAAGTTTCCCCGGCAAATATCGCAAAATATAACTCGGAAGGTCAAGTGAGCAGCATGACAGCCTGAAACTTGTTCTTTTTGCATGACATCTGGGGTCATGTTTTTTTTTTCTCTGAAACTCAGAAATGAATCTTCTAGACATGATGTCACTGTTACAGTCATACAAGTTCCAAACAGCAGTGAACTTTTGGAAAGAAGAAGAACAATGATGCTTCATCAAAGTAGATAGTAGTGATGGTAGTTTAAGTTATGTAATTTAATAATCAAATACAAATTATAACAGAAGGCACTTAAATAACTGGATAACAAGAGACTGGGTGATGGAAAGACACCTGCGTCCTACTGATGGAGCCTGGTGTTCCTGTTACTTGGAGCTCCGCCTCACTAGAGCCGATCCTACCGTTAATCATTGAATCTAAATCACTCCATATTAATTTTGTTCTTAAGCTTGGAATATCACTCACATGTGTAATTTCATCAAGGGTGTCCAAACTTCAGCATAAGACCTTTTAGATGGCAGATGCTAAAATGTATTATCGCCAGCAAACCATGTAATAGTGGCCAGTTGCTGAATAACTTTAATCAGTTATTTTCATATTAAATCGATAATTGATTGATTAAAGTCTTCTTAAAGAATCAGCATTTTTAGTTAATTGTAGTGAAAAGTATTTTAAAAATTCTCTTACTGGTCCCTATTTCATGTTCCGTTGAAAAAAATAAACATTTAAACGAACGTATTATTAATCTACAGTTATTTTGATTTTGTAGCTTAATTACAAGTTAATTAACAAATAAAAAAAACAATCCACTTTTTTCATACTTGCCATGGTGACCAGACTACTGTAATCAAAGCTGTCCACTCTGACGGGTCTTTGCTTGTATCTCATCAAATTGTGGGTAAAAGGTCCACATAAGCGTTCTTGCCGCCAAATGCTGCTGTGAGGTGCACAGACACCAAAATGAAATAACTTAAGGTTTTAGAGTCTTCAGATGCATTATTTAAGACTGGACTACAGTCATCAAGCAATGTGTCAGTTACTTTGTTTCATGGCATAAATTTAGTACAGTGTATATTCAGGGGGTCCTGGCGTTACAACAGTCTTGACATACGACATTTCGGGTTTACGGTGCTCACTTCCACTCAGCTTACATTGTTTCCCTTTTCTGTGGCTTGTTTTTTTAAGGGTTTTACAACTGTGTTACTATCTGTAAGTGACTGAGGCTAGGGTCTGTTTCAACCTTCATCAAAATTCGGGTTAAATCACTGTCGAAGGAACATATCTGTGGCATAACTCGAGGACCCCCTGTACGTAGAACATCTTCTTCAGTGTGGAACCCAGTGAGATCCCAGTCTAAACAATTTCCTGTCACCTGTCATTACTGATGAACAGTCAGTGGGTGTGTATAGGTAGGAGCATTTTTCTCCATTCAGAACTTGTTCCCCTCTCACTGGATTGCCTTTTAAAGTCTATTAGGGTCTATTAAAAGAGTTAGCACGAGGAGAACAGACACCCTTCAGCTTTATTAGGAGACACTAGAGAAAAGCAGCAATTAAACTTCGTTTAAAATGGCTTTTCCATGGGTGGGAGGGTGCTTTTAGGGCTGAATCCCACGGGGCCATTTATCAAACTCAGCATATTGTGCACAGCGTATTACAACACTCTATATAGTCCTAATGAAATTACTCTGCCCTTAATTTGCTTACCAGGCATTCCAAGCCACAGCAGCTTCTGTGACGATCAAAGATCGTTTGAGCTAAACAAGTTTCTCTAAAGTCGTAAACAAGGGAGAGGAAAAACTTCAAGAGAGGATTTTTTTTTTTGGCTGGTTCCATAAATAAATAAATAAATAAATAAATAAATAAATAAATAAATAAATAAACAAACAAACAAACAAACACCCCTGGCTCAGAAATAATCAGCACTTAATTCCACTGAGTTCCAATTTCAGAGTGTTCAAACTGCTCCTGAGGGCAAGTCAAAAAATAAAAAAAAAAAGGCCGGTGTGCAGGAAGAGCTGTCAAAGGGAAAGATTACAAATGGGACTCAGTCTTTATCTTTGCCTCAGTCAGAGTAGATAGAGTCAGACGATTGATTCTGAAGA
Source organism: Brachypetersius altus (assembly GCA_037974465.1). NCBI lineage: Eukaryota > Metazoa > Chordata > Actinopteri > Characiformes > Alestidae > Brachypetersius > Brachypetersius altus. The sequence continues at coordinate 6,244,840 of JBBPDB010000036.1, read as the reverse complement.
GGGGGGAATTAATTGTGGATGGGGCGAGACGCTGTCCCACTCTGATCTGAGAGGAAAGTAGTGAAAGGTCATGGAGAGACGACATTAGCTCAATCCCTTCAAATTACAGACTGATAAACCTGATAATCCCCCAACACGCTCCACCCTCACCCTCCAAACACGCACACACTCATACGCTCAGCCCAAAATTTCACAGCCGGGGGACAGAGAACATACAGGCGAATTTTAAAGGGAGATGGCGACAGTGAGGCAGAAACAGAAAAAAGATAACCACATACACAAAGGTCACAAAGGTCAACTGACAAGAACCATTCCTCAAGTTCAATGTGGTTCGAGGCAATAAGCAACTATGGTTTTCAGGCAGAGCTTAGCAACCTTCACAAATTAGATTTAAGCTAGAGCTGGGAAAGCCGAAGGCCTACACACAGTTTAAATGTTTTAATGGATGGTAGATAAAATAAACCTCAAGACCAGACTGACTATCCGAGGCAGGATTTATTGCCTAGCTGGCTAAATTCAAACCTCGTTCGATCTAGGGCTGTTTTTTTAGTCGCACAACACTGGCTCCTATTTCACCAGGCTCCTCACAGAGAGAGGCTATAAACAAATCTTGGACCATTAAGGGACAACTTTTCCATTTTGAAGAACTGCTGCAATTTTCATTTGCTAATTTATTTTATACACATATTATACAGACACAAAACGTGGCACAACAACTACTTCTAGTCACATTCATAGTTTAAACACTCTTAGTCAAACGACCTGTTTTGCTGAAAATAAATTAACACACCATCAGCATAAAAATTTTTCTTTTTCCATTATAGAGCTCAATTTCTTTTTATTAGATTTCAGCACAACAAAAAATGTCATGACATATTTGTCCAATGTGTTCATTTCAGCAAATAATCACTATACGTTACAAAGTTCTCATGTTTAGATTTTATTGCTATAAATAAAAAACAACATTAATTAATTAATTCATTCATTCATTGTAACTGCTTAATCCTTACTAGGGTTGGAGGTACCTGGAGCCTATCCCGGGGTCTACGGTCATGAGGCAAGGACTCACCCTGGGCGGGGCGCCAGACCACCACAGGGCACACACACACATACACACACACACCATTTACTCACACATGTAAACCTATGGTCAATTTAGAATCCCTCAATTAACCTGACACGTCTGTTCTTTGCACTGTGGACCCTAGAGGAAACTCGCCCCAACACGACGAGAGCAAACAGCATGAAAAATATTGCTTTTTGACAGACAAACAAAAGCTCATAATACATAATAAGCATATTAGACAGGAGTGGCAGGAAAAATTGTGTTATTTTATTCATTACAAGCTATTTTATCCCATGTGACTGGCTGTTTGTTAAAAACATTATGCACAGGGAATAATCACAGCTCGAGTTTTGGATCCTGGGCTGAAAGTTGTTGCAACCACTGTTAACTTTAATTGCTGTTGTCTTTGTTAAGAACGCTCTTGGTGTCACTTGATGTAGCAGCACAAACTCAACAAAGGCTGTTTGACATAAAGGTCTTCTACTTGTCTGGTGTCTTCAGCTGACACTAAACTAAGTAGTACATGGACTGCGTTCAGGTTAGTAAACAAAAGAGGAGCTTATGAGCAAGCCCCATTTGGTCAGTGGCAAAGAACATGCAAAATCAGTGTGAGATTTCATAATGTGATGTTAACAGGAGCTGCTCTTCAGTGTTGGGGTTTGCTGCCTGGTTGTGCTTTAACACTTTTAAAGAAAACCACATGTTATGAACAATTAGGCACTTATGGTTACTTTTCAGTGCATTTCATTCATTACTGCATGTTAAATCTTTGGCAGCTAATGGGCTGTGCATGCATTTTAGGACCGCTTCTATCTTAGAGCATGAAAATGATATGCTCTGGTTCCACTCATTTCAGAGCAATATGAACAGTCAGATGCACTTGGCTTTTTTTGCTCGACTCAGGCAGTTTTTTATCACGAGGCATTTTGGTGTAGTGGAATAGCTTTGATAGGCTTCATATCAGTAGCGCTTTGCTGTGATTTTGGATGATAAGAGACTGATTTTGGTTGTTAAATGTGTGAAACCACAATCAACCGCTTCTCACTCGAACGCAGCCAGACAGCGGGAAGAATTCTGTTTGTGCATCATTTGATTGCACCATTTTGGGCTGTGACGGTGCAGTAATTGACTAAAACAGCCAAACTTGGCTGTTTTTGTGCAAGAAAATTGCAGTGATTGGTAAAATTTCCAGGCCATTATAGGCCTATAACAGCATCTGGTAGGTTTCATCTCTCTAGGCCAATTGTGCATCCAAGCGCAGGCCCAGGGAAAAACGTACTTTGATGCAATATGTGTTCACAATGCATCTGAATTTAACATTTGATTTATTAAGGCTACAGCTTATCATGCAAACTGTGTGTAGCCCCCCCACCCCACTATCTGCAAGCTCATGAGCTGCATGCTTTAAAAGGCTCATACAGGTAAAATAAGGTGTCAACAAGGAGACAAAGAAGAAAATGAATGTTCAGAGACCCAAAGGAAACTGTGTTAATAAATAAAGTTTTTTTCCCACCAATCTATTCTACAGGGGAAACACAAAACATACTGCGATGAGTCTTTTCACATGCTTACATCAGATTCTAAGTGTTTATCCTTGTGCTACCATCTAGCCACTCTATTATTGTCAACGCAAGTCTCTGAACATCACATCTCTCGAGTTTTTTACACCTGGTTTTAATAGGAAGTAAAAAAAATCCATATTAGAAAGTATCAAGCACCACGCATTCCATAAACCAGGCATTTAGGTTTATGAGTGCGCTTCCTTTATACACAATGCGTGGGCATCCGATTGCATCTGAAACTGATGCAAAAGGCTTAGCACACTGGTCCCCCAGTCTGCTTAAAGACGGCAAAAGAGAGACTGCTTTGCTTGTAGTGCATCTGGAGAAATGAGTTTAATTTGGAAATATAAACATACAAGCAATTAAAACTTGCCTAGGAGCGCTAGGCAGAAAACAAAACAGCGAAATAAAGCTTGAGAGTCCAGAAGTCTAAACATTACAGCCACATTTCTTGGAGATTAACTGTTCTGTCTGAGTGTTTGTGCTGTAATTTCTGTGATTTAGCACTTGTGAATGGAGAAAGAGAAGAGCTTGGGATAATGAAATGGTGCTGTGAATGAGGATATGGGGAATCCTGAATAGGTGTAGTGCATCTGGGAATATATTGAGTATTTGGGTTCTAACCATACAAGAGCTTCCAGCTGAGCCACATAGCTCCACTAGCACAAGCTCACACAGTGAATGCACTTATCCAGTGCCAGAGAAGCTACTCATCCCTCAGGGCTACAAGAGACCCTGGCATGTGCATTTCTACTGCTGTGTATTTTAAGGCTCCACATGGGACTATGCAGCTACATACACAATCCATATACTTTGATTATTAGAATGAACTCTTGATTAAAAATACAATTTTATTGATTGTATTGAAAATTATGACTTAACTGAACATTTTAACCCAGAAAAGATTTTGCGGTTCCTGAAATCAGTGACTATCTCCCTGCTACGTGTTATGGCACTTTTATGAAAGCAGCCGAATGGAATGACACCATACCAGACAAAGAATTCTTATCAGTCTGCCTTTGATTGCGGCCAACTTTTTTAATAATGTGCGCCTTCCATTCCAAACCTTCATAGATTGCTCCATGGTTTAGTTCTGATGCTCATGTGCCAACTGTAGGGATTCTCAAAATGTGGACATGGTTCTGGAATTGGCGCAGTGACAACTCCTCCAAACAACATATATTTATGTGTACTGGCAGTGTCTGTATGCGTTTGTGTGTAGGAAGGAAGGTGACAGACAGAAGAAAGCAAGAAAGACCTGACAATAGAAACCATTTTGCAAACATAATGTCTTTTTGTGAAACCTATTTGCAGCTGCTATTTGGTATGATTTCAGCTAATAGTTGATACACTAGTGAGTAATCATGGTTGATGAGAACTGCGATGGTTGCTGCATTGGACTATAATGTGGCAAAAGGAGGTGTTTAATGCTGGCATACAAGAAATGTCATTAAACATCATAACTCATAACTGATTCCAGGTGAAGAAAGATGGACCAACAATGGACCATTTCTTTCCCTGTGCTTGTGTTTAAAATGGCAAAACTGCCCTTTGCCCCTGGTTCTTTCTGATGCAGTGCAGCATGCAAAGCTAAACTAACAAGAATGTCAGCATGTAATCCATAAGAATTCATGTACTGTTTTTGATCTTTGACCAGAGATAGTTAATGAGGTGGGAACTGACTGATCTTTGGGGTGGGGACCAGGTGCAGTGAGGCAGGGGTGTAAATACAGAGAGAGCCATCTGCAGAGAGGAAGGGGCTCAACTATAATTATGGGGCCGGCAGTAGCGAGGGAGTAAAGAGATGCAAGGGAGTTGCTTGGGGAGAACTGTCTGGCACTAACACTCAGGGTATCCAGCTGGAGTGACTTTGGGGACAAACAGATGCATTGGAACAGGAGGGTCAAGGAAATGTGGGCTGTGGAGAGGTAGCTACCGTGAAAGCAGGCTCTCTATATGAAGTGAGGTAGATGGAGTCCAGTCGAAGTCAAATAAGGCAGTCGGGGGTTGGTGGGTGCATTGCAATAGGAGGGTCCATCTTCAGCAAAATAGGTTCGCCAGCCTCAGTGAATAAGATGAGTCCAGTTGCAGGAAAAAAGCGGAGGGCGTATACCTACTGGTAGTGCAATAGGAGGTTCCAGCTTCAGTGAAATAGGGGGTCCAGCCTCCAGTAAATTTAAGGGGTCCAGCTGCAGGAAAGGGGGGTGCACCTACTTGCAGCGCAGCAGGAGGGTCCAGCTTCAGTGCAATAGGATCCAGCCTTAGCAAATAAGGCTCTAGCTACAGTAATATAGAGGGCAGTAATATCTGGATGCAGTGAAGTAAGGGTGCATCCAGCTGAATTGAGACAGGACTGCCACACTACAGTAAGGAGTCCAGCGTCAGTAAGACAGCGGGCCCAGCTGAAATGGAACAGCTGGATCCAACAGCAGAGAGGTAAGAGCTTCCAGCTGTACTAAAGTAAGGAGGTCCAGCTGAAGTGAGGTAAGAGGATCTAACAGTGAGGCATAGGGGCTTCTGCTGCAGGAAAGTGGGGGCATTTAGCTACATCTAGATTGGGATCAAAGAGCACAGGGGATGTGGCACCACCTAGCAGCAATAAGAAGGTAACCTTTCGGCTGCAGTGCAGTCACGTATCTATGAGCTGCGAGGGTAGTCTCGGTGGGCCTCAATGAGCAAAAGAGCGGCGACGGCAGGGGCTACCTCAGCGTCGTGCTCGGCTCAATTTAGCCGGACGTGACTCACATGAGTGTGCCAGAAGTGAGGCCTTGATTAAATCCAACCCAGTGCATGCTGCAGCCACAGAAACAGCAATGAAGAACACAGCGGTCGGGCCCTGCACTCATTTGGGCCGGATTAACGCTAACCTGACTGCCCTGGAGAGGTGATGACACTGCTTCTCATTCGAGACTCATTAGGTTAACAGGGCTCCAGCCAGGAAGAGTATTCCAGAAAAAAAGAGACAGACAGTTGTATACATAAATATGCATGTTTGTGTCTGTGTGTACGTAGCACATAAGACGATGAGTCATGGGGTATCTTTAGAGACGACTGCTGCCAGGTATGTAAAAATGATACGTAATCAAATTACTCCAGTTAGAAAAGCAAGAGTGCTGTTTCATCTCTCCTTTCAGCTGTGCTGCAAAGCCTAAGGGGACGTAAAAAAAAAAACTTATCAGACAGCCCGAGAGCAAAAACACTTTTTTATTTTTACCACATTACCGCTAAGCTCCGTCAGCTCGTGGCTGGCACCCGCTGCGCACACAGCCGATTTCGCCTAGGATCTACCGCACGAAGCTCACATGCTATTTACAACCTGCTCCGATTTTGGACACCACGGGACTTAGCTGAGCAGGTGTAAACAATCAAAAAGACACATTTAAATCTTATCAGGATCACACCAAGGGAGCGAGGCCTTGCTGAGGCTGAGTTGTAAGTGTAAATGTGCTTGGCTTTTCAAACTCTTTTTTTTAACAGCTTGCATTGAGGGATACATATGTGGCTGTACCTGATGAAAACTGTGCGTATAGGATGCTATTTTTCTATCAGCAGATACAAAGGAAAACAACACTCACAATGGTAGAAGTGCTCTCCTATGTACAGTATGTTTGATTTGATCATAACACACACAGTAATAAAGTACAAAAACAGCACATACTGAAGAATCTTTTCTATTTTTGTCAGGCTTCGATTAGAGAAATATCTGTGTTAGATGTGGAAATCATGATCGATAATTTTGTTACCATTTCACTTTATGGGAAGGAAAAACATTTATTTTTGTGTGTGTGTACGAGAGAGAAAGAAAGAGGGAGAGAGAGGGTGAGAGGGAGAGAGAGAGAGAGAGAGAGAGAGAGAGAGAGAGAGAGAGAAAGAGCTTTGATTAGCACACAATGAAACATCCAAAGCAATATATAAGCAATATAATGACTATAGAATTATATATTGTGCAAAATTATTATATACTGATAATGTAATCATCACATTATATCACACTCTCGCTCATGCAACTTGCAAATTCTTGTCACAGTGGAGGCCTTAGATGGAAGCTTTGGTACTTTGGTACTGCTTTTGTTAGTTTGCTGCTTGTCGAATCCTCTGCAGGTCTCCTGTAGAGTCAAAGGCTCAAAGATATCACTTTAAAATTAATTGGAAAGCTGTGCTTGAATGAGAAAGCTCCAGTTGCAGTTCCAGTCATGGTAACATATAGAGCACGTGCAACTTTGCTTTAGCCTGCATCAGTTAAGGACAAACTAAGTAGTAGTGTTAATAATGAATCACCCAACACATTATTAACAAGTTCATTTTGACAATTCTAATATCTTAATACAGCCATAAAATGATAAACCACTACCAGGTGAATAGCATTTATTATCTCATTGCAATGGCACATGTCAAGGGATAGGATATAAAAGGCAAAAACTGAACAGTTCTTGAAGTTCTTGTGTTGTTAGCAGGAAAAAGAAGGAGGCGTAACGATCTGAGTGACTTTGACAAGGGCTAAATTGTGTCTAGACGACTTGATCGGAGCATCTCCAACAAGGCACGGCACGAGGGGTGTTCCCAGTTTGCTGCGGTGAGTACCTACCAAAAGTGCTGATGCACACCGGCTGATTGTTGTATACTGAGCAAGGAGCATGTCCTGAATCAACCTTCAGAGACAAACTCAGTTCCTCAAAGTGACCTTGGTATGCGTGTGTGCTCCTGTGCCTTGCACTGAGGCGGGGGGAGCGTTGATCAGCATGCAGAAAGATCTACTGAGCCGCATAAATGAGATTTGGTTTGCTCATTAAAGCACTTCTGCTCTTCACACCGCACCACTCCGATCAAAGAGACGCGCAGAGAGAGAGAGAAACCGCCCACGCCCTGAGACTGCTACTCAGAGAGCGAGCATGCTTACAACTCGAGGCTATAATGTGAATCTTTTTTCCCCCTATTAATTCAATTCTGTTTGAGATATTGTGGGTGGCTAGATGTAGGCACTGTAAGCTTCAAAACACAACGTGCACAAACATCATTCTTAAAATCAAGAAAAAGGCAGCGCGTCATTAAGTTTCTGCGCGTGCACCGACGTGAGATTCTTATAGAAGTCAGAGGTTGCTTTAATCACAGTGACGGTGTCAGTCGTAATTGATTCATTTGACTGATAACGGTCCAATTATGCTTGTTTAAGTTATGCTTAGTATCTCGCTGCTTGATAAGCACAAGTGCTCGTAAACACACGCACGAATGAGCGGCAGCAAAGGGGAACACGCACCCTGCTTTCTGCTCACTGACTCGCTATTAGTCTTTCATGCAAGGAAAATTAGCTTTTTTTTTTTTAAAGACGTGATTTTTCTTACCGAGTATGAAATTGAATCAGTATGAATCTTCAGTAAATAAGTTTCACGGAGTGAAGAAATTGTGCTCAGAGAGCAGATTCTGGCTGGGTTCTTTTCCATTTTACACTCTCTAATGCTGCCCCTGCCCCTCCAAAATAAATTTCTATTCATTTACTATGAAATGGGTGCTGGGCTAGGGTGGGGGTGTTGGGGGAGGGGGGCTATGGTGACATGTGATTATAGTGAGTGTGGGCATGCAGGCCTTTTTGCCAGGCCTTTTCCACCCACTTCCCACTGGTAATCCCTTGCACCCTGGGGGTGGAAAGACTCCTACACTGACTCCAAGGCTGCCAGAGACCTCCGAACTCTCAGCGAAAAGCAAAATGCCATAAAAATGGTCACTCTGGTGTGAAACACTAAGGTTAGAGTCAACAAAGCAGGCCAGAAGGGGCCCCAGTAAGTGCTGTGCTGCTGGACATAACAGTGGACAGCAGCAAACAAGAGACAGGGGGGCTAAATCAAGAGTTCATAGAGGAACACTGAGGGCCCCCACTTCCTTACGCATGCACGCACCACAATGCAGTCCAACACACTCTCTCGCCGTTGGCCCGGCAACCAGCACAGTTTTGGAGGGAATTTGCAAGGAGCTCCTGCAAAGCAAGAGTGTTCTGTCCCTGCTGCATATTTCAATTCTGTGTAAAGTAAACTGTAGTGACAGACTCAACTTTTTGTCTCGCCACTCCTGAATATCTGGAATTAGATACAGACAAAAAGGGGCCAGTGTGTGCTCCAAAAACTGTTTAACCCTTTAGACTGCTGTGCTTCAAACCTGTCATTAGGAAAGATCACAGAAAATAAGGGAGGGGGCTATTATTTTAAACAAAGGACAAAGAACTACCGCATCACTAAAACTCACACCTATCCTAAGGTTTATCACAATCAACCCAAAAAATAAATGTCGGACCACTACCCCTTTATGATTGATGGGTATTATTTTCTGCTGATTTGAATGTTGTGTCAAACTCTAGCATTTTGGAAGAAGATTAAAGTCAATGTGTTATTCTGATAGCAACACAGGCTACATTAACCCCCCTGGGGTCTAACCACATTATTTAATGGCATAGATTAG
>JBBPDB010000036.1:6197525-6221185 GCA_037974465.1 Brachypetersius altus | reverse complement strand
ACGTTTGTGCACATTTATAGCAGAACAGGATTTGTCATTCAGAATTTCGCATCCACTGGTCCCCTGTGTAAAAAACTGGCAGAAGACCAAAAAGCGTTAACTAGCCTGTCGGTTTCAAATCAACATGCGAGTTACATGAACACTCATGGAATTGCATTACAGTTCAAAAAATGTTTGTCTGAGAAGCTAAAAAAATGCTTGTTCTCACTCAATGTTGATGAAGCAACAACCTTGAATATGGATAAAATACTCAATACCAAAAAAAAGTTCCTTTTTTTTTTTTTTTTTTTTACTTTAACCCCTGTATTGGTAGCAGCTTATTTAACTTAGTATAATGTCTCTTAAATTGGCATGTGTTCGGGCAAATTTGTAAAAACCCTAGCAGTGTTTCCTGGCCCAGGAGTACTTGGCTTGCATATTTGAGTATTTTGTCTGCTTTAAGTTTTTAGCAACCACAGATCTATTTTACTTTTTTACTTTGTCCAGGCTTTGCATAATATTGCCAAAATTGCATTGTATCTAATGAGAAGCAGCACACATTTGTGGAAAAATCTAACAACTTTCAAATGACATATATTTAATGAATGTTAAATGTCTGATTCGGAATGGTGACGTTGTTGTTTTCAAGCTGACTTTTCGATTAGCTGTGGAGTAATAGTCATACGTGTTAGTCTAGTATATTAAACTACAAACAAAATGTTGTGTAATGACTATCGATAGCTAAGGTGAATCATTTAAAAATAGTATCTTTTTGGGTTGAGATTTTTGTCGTTCTGCTTAAGGAACAGTTGTGATGAAGTAAGTTGATTAGATCAGGTGTGCTGCTGAGGCAGAGGGAGGAACAGGGTGTAATGTGTTGTTATTCATTGAGCTCACTCAGTTTTGGTCTCCTCCACAGCTCTGGCCTCGAGCGGAACTCTGCCCATCACCTCTCTGGACGGCAGCGGTAACTTGCTGTTTGCCAATACGAGTGCCGGGAGCACACCCAACCTGGTGACGGCGCCCCTGTTCCTGAACCCCCAGAACCTGTCTCTGCTCACCAGCAACCCGGTCAGCCTGGTGTCCGCTGCGGGGGGCGCAGGGGCCGCCGGAGCCCTCAACCTGCACGTTGCCGCCGAAACCCACCACAGCGCTGTCACCACGGCAACCGTTCCCGCCTCCACAATCACCACAGCCTCTAAGGCTCAGTGAAGGCTCCGTCCATTCTCGTTCCTCCTCTTTCCTCTACTTTTTCATCATCAATCATTATTTAATCCCTTTGCTACCACCAAAAAGAAACTCAAAGGTTTTTGTATTCTTATTTTAGTGCCCCCCCCCTCCCACACACACACTCCTTTTCATATTTTCCTCATATTTTATTTCAAATCATGTGCTTTTTGGACCTTGTTGCCTGCTTTTGATTTTTATTGTTCAGCAACAACCTCCACGAATGTTGGCATTACTAGAAGAGCGTGGCGTAAAGGTAGCCGAAACTGAACTCTCTGGATCGCACACTTGCTCGCTTGGTAATGACAAGCCGTGTTGGCTTTGAGTGAGCTCACCTCACCTCGCTCTCTTTCCCATGTTTTGCATTTTTAGATCTTCCTTTTTCTTCCCCAAAAAACACTCCTAACCAAAAATGTGTACTGTTACTGTTTACCTTTTAAGTGTCGAATCATCGCTTCTCACTGATCGCGTTACTAGTCTTTGTGATCATCATCGTCATCATCATCACTGAGGAAGGTGTCTGACACCTCACGATTTGAACTGCTGCTCTGCAGGCCTTCGGAACATTCATATCAACTCTAGACGTTTTCCTTTGGCTTCCTGTGGTTTCTTTTGATCTAATTCAGCTTTTAGACTTCGATCATTCTCACTTGTGGTTACAAGGCTTTAAAGGAGTAATAAGTAGCTGTGATATGGTTTCACTGCTTTAAGGAATCGTTTGACAGGTCTTTGTCTGAAAACACTGATTTAAGGAAAAAAAATCTCAATACTTAGTAGCAGAATTTTTTTTTTTGCGCACTCTAGTGTGGGTCTGAAGCGTGGACCCAGACTTAGGTGTACTTACAGAATACTAATAGCTTTAAAGAATTGCACGAGCAGTCCATCACAGAGGATGCTTTCTGAGCAGGTGGCTGGTCACTGTGGAGACACCAGTCACTCCTAAAGCAAGTGTAGATCATGCACTGAAAGCTCCTGGAACTGTCATGCTACTGTGCGTTAGTGGTGTGACCGTGCGATGTATAGACTGTGACCTGTATTCATCCCAAAGTCTGTCAGCCCCTTAAGGTCTTCCCAGCGCGGGGGATGTGCTTTCTGTGTGGTCTCCTGGATTGGTTTAGATCCTACAGGACGATGCCACCAGACGTGGCCGACCTTAACGTTTTTGCAGGAGAGCCCAGGAGAGGAAGGCTTGGTTATCCTCTGTCCAGGAGATTTTTTAAGGTGTTTTTCTACTTGTGCACAGTACCTGTACCAAAAAAAAACCTAAACAAAAAACAACTGGATTTAAGAACTGCAGTCTGCTTGATATTTAGGAAACATTTCTGTCATGCTTTGAGGAAGGGGGTTTGTTTTGGTTCTTTTTTTTTTTTTTGTCTTTTTTTTTTTTTTTTTGAGGCCTTTGGCAGGCCTCTCTGCCAAGATATACCAAAAATATTTGTTAAAAACCTGTTGCTGTATATTACCGTTGTAGCGTAGCATAAGTTTAAATATTTATGAGCGGAGAGGCTCTTGATAGACCACAGGAAAAATATGATAATGCAATATTTTGAAGATCATTTCCAAAGACGAAGCGTTATTTTTTATTTTTTGGTTGAGATGGCTCTCCCCGCTCTGCTCTGTCTCTCGTCAGTGCAGCTAACCAAATAACCCGAGTGGATGGGGAGGGGTGCGTTTTTGTAAAGGTCCGGAGGTGGTCGGGACCCCATGCTGCAGCGGTGACACCCCAAAGTAACCTGACTGCCTCCAGGTGGAGGGCGAAACGTCTTTGCGAGTGAGAGGGGGAAGGCGGACGCAGTCGCTTGAACTCCTCCCTGATAAAGTTAATATATTTGGAACGATGTGGTGTGAGTGGATGGAAGCAATGCCAGTGCATTTGTTTGCCTTACAGGCTCTTTCTTTGTTTTCTGTGCTTTTAGTTTTTCCTCCCCTGTGTAGTTGTACGATGGTAGGCTGTGTTTTGGTTGGTTTGATCCTCAGTAGCTATCCACTATGGAGGCAGGTTGGATCTGTTGTCTGAAGCTTTAGCAGGGCGGTCTCGTCGTTGCCTCCCCGTTGCCGATGTAATTCAGCCATGACATAAAGCTTGAACCAAAGTCGTTTTCTCGCTAGCTGCTGTGCCTGTGGGGTCCGGCAAAACGCTGGCCGCACTATCACTACTCTACACTACTGATAAACTTCATCTCTTACTCCTCCTCTATACGAAACACCCACAGCTCATGGTAAACATAGGAAATGAACTGTGCGCTTTAGTGAGGTATCTATAGTGCAGTGCTGACTTGTTTTAGCGTCGATATAAAAGCATTTAGCGATCCAAAGACTGTCTGAGGGCCTTGTCTCTAAGTGCTGTTGAGTATTCGGATTCACCTTCTTACGTTCTAGGTTTGCAGTCGTCTGCGCTGTGGCCATAGAGGGGCGTGGATCCAGATGCTTTGTTTAGTTGCTCTCCAAATTCACCGGAAGCCACTTGTGCTTCTGTCATCTTGCCACTGTAGCATCTGGAACCTGTGGAATGCAAGGAAAAACAAGAAGAAAACCACGAAATGCTCCACTATTTGCTCTCTGGGTACTCGCACATGTTTGGCAGAGCACCGCCGTGCACACAAGGCTATAATGGTACATAAGTGTGGTATAACTCAACCACTGTCTTTCATATAAGAAAGGTACAGTCAGGACTCTTTTTATTTATTTGATTTTTTAAAAAAATGGGCTTGAGCCTCTTACAACAAGACCACAAGGTGCATGTAATTGACATCATGCATGCACAGTGCTGATTGTACCTCTTGAATTTATATTTGAATGACTAATCTTGAAGAAAATGTTTTTTCCTCAGTAAAAAATGTGCCCCCATTGCCCAGTCCATACCGCCCCGAATGTTCTCTACAAACTGTTTCTATTGGCCGGTCTTCTCACATTTAAACCATTTTATGTTGTATTTTTGTCCTTTTTTTAATTACCTCATCAGCACTTAAACAGAAGGTTCACTTTAAGCAAACCAGCTCCAACAGAAAACTCCAGAATGTAAAAGAACTGTAAACTCTTCAACTGTCCTTTCTCTCAAAATTCTCAGTAATGCATTCTAGTAAAACATCAAAAAAAAAAACCAAACCTTACAATGAATAATGTTGAGTCAAACTACTACTGTTATTTCAAGAACTACTACTTATAGGGTATCTCCAGGTTAACCAGTTATTGTTTTATTATCTTACTTGCCAAAGTTAATAGGCCTTTGTCTTTGCGGCTGGGTTGATGTCTTATTGCTGCTCACTCCGCTGGTTCTGTCCCGAGGCCTCACCGTGGCTGACGGGACGCGTAGTTTTAGGCGTGGTTAACGTATCTCGGTTGTTGTAACGCAGTGGTGTGGTGACCGGTGGTGCCGGACCATGGGATGTTACTGAAATATTTATCTGAGGAACGACTTCAAAGAATTAGAGAGAATTTTCTTTTCTTTTTTTTTTTCTAAATTCTATATATATACGCATATGTAATATACTCATATTTTATATTTGAACTATTATCAAAACTGAATGTAGTGTTTTGTCATGCTTATTCACTAAAAAAAGAGAAAAGGATGGAAAAAAAATAAAAAAAATAATAGCAATTCTGAAAAACTCAAGACCAAAAATGAAGACCACACCCCTTGGATGTGGGACAGCTGTCATTCATCTGAGCCCCTCCCACACTGAGATGCAGTCTGTTTCTGGGAGGGGTTTGCTATGGTGCTCCCTGCTTTTACTGTTGCTTGGAAAATGGACTCGAAAGCACCTGATCTTAATCTTTTTTTTTTTTTTAATATTTGATTTTTATTTGCTGTGTTTTTAACAATCATTTGAACTTTATTTACTTTAATTGCCTTTCATTTGTGTATGGGTTTTTTGTATAGCATGAGGGAGCAACATCACTGGCTTTCTTGGTTTAACAAAAGTAACTTATCCTTATCATTTATGCCTTACTATTATTTTTTTAGAAGACTGATGCATTGTAGCAAACTGTAGTGCGAGTGTCAATGTGAGTCATATGTTTTTGGGGTTTTTTTTTTGTGTGTGCGTGAATGAAAGGGAGACTGCCTAGCATGCATGCGTGACTAACTCACTCGTTGCGTATCTGCCGTTGAGAAGGCAGTGTGAGTGTTGGACGTTGTTCGTTTTTTCATGTTTGGACGTAGAAATGTTGCTACCTATTTAGGTGTGACTTGAGCAGGTAGGAAACCTGCTAAAAAAAAAAAGCTTTATTAATAACCCAACTCCAGCTTGTGTGGGTGAATGGGGTTATCTTCGTTCTTGGTGGTGGTGCGTTTGGTCTGAAAGTCATCCTATAAAGTAGACATGAAACGATTAGATCAGACTACTTGGAAGTAAGACTTCGATCTAAAGACTAATTGAAGAAAATATGGGGGTAAAAAGCTTGATGTTTCAAAAAACCTTTTTTTTTTTTTTTTTCTTTCTATTTTTTTGGACAGCATTATAGGAGATGCAATGGTGACCACTTGTATGTTTGTTAACTGTTATTTAAGGTGGATGGACCGTATTCATTGGGGCGTAGCGCTTCTGCAGATCTATTGCAGTGTTAGTGGAGAGAGAAGTGGTCTGAGGTGTTTGAATGAACCTTTTTTTTTTTTTTTTTTGCCTTTCACAATGCCAGGATGCCCGAGTTTTGTAGCCCTGTAGATTTTGGCTTGTGTTTTGCTGTAGTAGGCCTGGGGGGAAAAAAAGGCAGAAACGGTCACGCACCAGATGGGAGGGCTAGCTGGTCTTGGTAAAGGAGCTGTTGTATACCTCATTTCTAACTCGAGACAGAGTGAAAACTTGCTTTAATCTACTTTGAAAAAAAATGTAAACAAATGTTTAAAAAAAAAAATACAACCATGTCCTGAATGAGAAGCCTGCCGATGTCCATTTAGTGCATAGGGGTGAGGATCTAGCGACTGCCACGTAGACATGCGACACATATACACTTATGAATGTTAAACTTGTGAGGTAGGACTCCTGGTTGATCTTTAGGTTGCTTATTTATTTTACACCTGAACTTTTGTCTTGGTAGCCAACCTTGTAGTTTCTTTTTGATTTGACAATCGTCGTCTTCGTCTTCTTTTATGTCCTTTTGTATGAACGTAGCTACAGGGTTTATTTAGTGTGTGTGTGTGCTCTCTCTCAGTTTGCTGGACCCTCATCCTCTATGTGGTAACCAAAGACTTCCAATGTGATTGTATGGACTAAACGTGCCCTACCTTTTAGCAGTGGGTTTGACGCCATTTGCGTACACACCTTCAACAGGCATCGGGCAGGGCGGGGAGGGGTCTGTGAGGACCAGGGTGGGTTGGGGCGGGGGTGGGGCAGGCTTCTCGTAAGGACTCGTAAAATTAACCCCTCGTGGGCTGGGTAATGTTTGTTAGTACACACTGAAGGACGTCCTGCGCACACTGCAACCTGCTCAGGATCAACTGTCTGTTCTCGGGACTCATCGTCTTCATCTCAGAGCAAACCTGTTTCTGTGAGTGTCTCTACCAAAAAAAAAAACTAAAACCACCTCTCGGACCATGTCCGTGGTTTTTTGTGTGGTGTTTTTTGTCCTTTTCAGTTTCTGTGCCCTTTTTCCGCCATCTACTTTTTTTTAAATTTATTTATTTTTTTACCTTGGTTTGACTGATCAGCTGTGCAACTATGCATCGTTGTCCTGTAGGCCGCAGGGGCTGTGTCTGCGCGACACAACTCTTTACCAAATGGGTCTTCGGCGCCTCGCGGACAGCTTTATTCCGAGCGCGAGACGTCGGCAGATGTTACAAAGCTCTATCCCAAAGCAAAAATCCAAATATAAAGAAGAAAAAAAACGTTTGACAAACGCAGATACCAAAGATTACTCTGTCGTCCGTTCTGTTTCTCTCGTCCTCTCCGAGCCCTTCAGCGTGTGTATTAAGAAACAGAACCCAGCTCTGACGTTTTAGTCCTAACCTCAGTAATTCCAAAGCTTAGATGTATATTTTGGTATTTTTCTGAGATACTTAAAGGAAAACAAACAACAACAAAAAACAAGAAAAAAAAAAACCAAAAGGAAAAAAAAAGTAAAAACAAAAGTTTGTCATTTTAAATTTCTCGTTCGTTGGATGTATTGCTCTTTTTCTGTCACAGCATGGAGTTAATTGCAGAAACTGTCTTACTCTTAGTAGGTTAAACAAATAGTATTTTTCTATGTTTTGGGTGTGTCAATGTATGTGATTATCAGTTTCACTGCCCAAGTTACCATTGTTTTTAAAACAAAAGAGGAAAAATAGGAATTTTTTTGTTTGTTTTTAAGAATCATGTACATACTGCTTCAGTCAAGGACTTCAAAGTCGAGTCGTTCTGTAAATGGTCATTGGCATTTCCTACAGCTAAAGCTCAAGGAATGTGTCCTGTATTCCCGCTCCCCTCCATGCCCACCCTGTCACATACTGTAGATTGTACTCCTGTATTACAGTGATGCTGATTTGTTGGATCACTACGGACTTGGACGTCAATAACACTTAGTCTGTTACTTTATGAACACATGCCTATGACTGGACTCTAAACTGGCTACGTCATGGTAGCTTAGAACTGAACGATTGTGTAGAAATATAAGTATGTGAATCAGGATACATGGTAGATTTGATGCATTTGTCTGCTGTATTTTTTTTCCTTTTGTTTTTTTATATATATATATATATATAAAGATAATCTTTTACTGTAACTGTACAGTTCTCTTTTGTTGTAAACATCATTAAACCATTTTCCAAGTGTTTTAATATTGTAAGATGTCTTGAGTCTTGCCATGTTTTAGTGTGTTTTTCAAAAAGGTGCCCAAACTTTGTATTACGTTTATTAGTATACAGTAATCCCCCAGTTTCTGCAGACTTGTGAATCCAGTCACATGCGTTTTTTAAATGACAACCAAATCATCTCCACAACAATGCGGAACCTGCAAATATTGTCCACATTTTTTTGTCGCAGTATGTTTTTTGGTGGGGGGGGGTTATACATATTTTACTTCTAAATTAAGAAAAATTTACTTATTTTGTAACATAAATAGTAGGGATGCACTGAAATTTATTTATTTATTTTGGCCGAAACCGAAAAAGATTTATTATTAAAATAATAAATCTGTTGAACTATGAAAATTTATGGCATTTATCAGACGCTTTTATCCAAAGCGACTTCCATTCCCTAACTTCCCTAACTACAGGGGGCAGTCTCCCTGGAGCAACTTGGGGTTAAGGGTCTTGCTCAGGGACCCAGTGGTGGTGGTGCTGTAGGTAGGATTCGAACCTATGACCTTTTGGTCCAGAGGCAAGTATCCTACCCACTGTGGTTGTGGTCTTTCGGTCCGTTAAAAAAATTTCGGTGACCGAATATTCGGTGCATCCCTAATAAATAGTAATCCAAATATAAATTCATCTAAATATAAATCATTGTAGGGGGTGGCACATCCAGACACCTTCCGGACCACTCCGTTCAGACTGTGCTCTTTATTATTATTTTATTTATCTATTTTTGCATTTCTACTTTAGTGTGTTTCAGAGAATTCCATATTTTTAATTTAAAGCTACTTATTGTTTATAATGTTTGCGTCTTGGCTGAGAAAGACAGTCCACCAGGAGTTTTAATACTGTACTGTAAATTAAATTAAAAGAGGCTATTGAGCCCAGTCGCTGTCCAATATCTGCATCTCTACAATAAAATGCACAGCTGATGAACTTAATAAATAAGAAATTATTTTGTAAAAACTGTAAAAATTATTTTACAAGAATTACAGTAGTCTGTATGGGCTAACCTTAATATTTTGGTTAAGGGTAATGTTTTAAAATGAATTTAAAATGTTTTTTATGGGGCATATTTGGGCTATATGTAGGGTAATTTTTTTTTTTTACCAAAACACAACGCGATTTTTCATTATATGCGGGTGCTCTTGGAAAGTAACCCCTGCGAACAGCCAATTTATGTCTTGAGAGTTTATTTGAATATTGTTTGAAAATACAGTCTATAAGACAAAGCGATATTCAGATGAACAATGTACAACAGACACAACCATATACAAATACAGAAGGTGAGATTTTAATAAGCTAATTTTATTACTAAAATAAAAGGATACACCCCCCCTCCCCCCCAGAAATATACAGTATTAATAACAGTCATTAGATGAGGGGGGTGAACTTTCGGACTAGCTAAATTAAACCTCACAACTGCACCAGCCTTCTGTGGTTGAAAGGTAGGAAATTACCTTGGGCATAACTGGTGCTAGAGTCGTAAAAAACAAAAAAAAAAACGTAATGCGCATGAATAACCAATCAAGTGCATGATTAGCCCCAGCAGTTAAAGTCAGGCCTACTTTTCTGACAGGTAACATTTCATCATAAAGTCTTTCAATGGTTCACCATGGCATTATTTCAAAATTTGGAGTTCGAGCATCAAGTCAGCTGAAGGAATGGATGAATGCATTTATTAGCAGAGCAGTATCTCCTTTTGTCAATTTCTGTAAACTGGAGATGGGGTTTTATAGCCAGCTCTTAGAATTACATTAAGAAAGCCTGGTGGTAAAATGTTCATACCCTAAGATCCAGTTACTCAGACTAATAAGGTTAATAAGATTAATAGGAATAATCCTGTTTGGATGAAAAATCTTGCTTTATACAGAACTAGTCATAAAAATCCAACAGCAGCAGCTTCTACTCAGAGCTGAATTCAAAAGCACTTTCAATGAGCAACACTTTATGTATAAATGTAACTACCCTTAACCTGAACAGGCCTGGCATGCCTGAGGAAACATACAGCTTCAGGAATGTGAGTTAACATAATTACACAAAAATCCTGTTTTTTATTGCTAGGGCAATGGTTTTCAGTCCTAGTCCTACAGTACACTTGGCTTTAAAAAGGGCTTGTTAATTAGTTGTATTGATTTAGAAGCAAGAGAATCTCTAAAAGGTGCAGGGCAGTGATTCTCCAAGACCAGGATTAAGGACTGGGTTGGAGAGCTTGTCTCTGAACTTCAGCACCATCTGCTGGACCAAAACCCAGCTTTGTGGCTGTAAATGGCAAGTCACATTTTTACATGCTCTTATAATAACTAATATTCTTGCTGGTGGCCTGTTGGTTGGGTAGTTGCCCCTGCAATCAGAATGTTGTGGGTTTGCAATCTCAGGACTGTTAGTGGCAAAACTGAGGTCCCCTTGTGCAAGGTACTGTCCCCACACACTGCTCCCCGAGTGGCAAGCCACTGCTTCACTTGGTGAATGGGTTAAGAGAAAAAAATCACATTGTTCACACTGTGTGCTGTGGTGTGGTGTGTTCACATGTTGCTATAAGGGGCCTCTTTATTTACTGTACTTTTACACTTTTCTAAGAAAGTCACCTTCCATATTTCCATCCAGTAAAATGTGTAATAAACGGTAGCATGGTGGCATCAGCAGATGTTCTGCTTCTTCTTTTGATTAGCACTGGCTCAGTTCCGTGCTGGTAAAGAAGGAAGGCGCTCCATCTCGATGTCCTGGCCTGCATCCCTGCTGCTCTCAGCGCCAGACTGCAGGGGCGAAACAGTTCACCAATATTTATTCATTCTACATGTCCATATAAGTGTAATCTATAGATAGATAAATATATAGATGATATATGTCAGGAATTCACCCTTAATTTTTCAATCAATACTCAGCCATACCATCAGCCATAACTTTTAAACCACAGGTGAAGTTAAAAACATGGATTATCTCATCACAATACTGGGACATACGACTGTTTACAGTAATGAAGGGACAGTGATTGATGTTAATGTTTGGGAAACTTTAATATTGGCCAAATTGTGATCTGAAACAACTGATTCAGAGCATCTCAAAAATAGCTGGGCCTGCAGTGGCAGTACCTTCTAAAGTTGGGCTGAAGTAACACGATTGGTGACTGACAACTCAGTGATGTGTAAGGGAAGGGAAGGCTCCTTAGTGTAAAGCCACCAAAGAACTACTGCAGCACTATAGAATATGTTTATGCTGGCTATGACAGAAAAGTGACAGAACACAGCTTGCTGTGTTTTGGACTGCGTAGCTGCAGACCGGTCAGAGTGCCCATACTGACCCCTGTCCACCACCATGAGCCTAGAGTGAGGGTTAGAGCATCAGAACTGGACCATGGAGCAATGGATGAAAGGGGTTTGGTCTGATTAATCACACTGATGGCATGGAAGAGGTTGCACCAGGATGCACTATGGGAGGAAGTCAAGCTGAAATGGGCAGTGTGATGTTCTGCTGGGTTCTTTCATTCATGTGGACTTTACTTTGAAATGTTCTACCAACCTAAACATTATTGCAGACCAAGTAAACCACTTCATGGCAACAGTATTCCCTAATGCCAGTGGTCTCTTTTAGCGTTATAATGCATCCTACCACACCGCAAACATTGCTCTGGAAAGGTTTGAGGAACATGCCAATGAGTTTGAGGTGTTTACCACAAATTGCCAAATTCTCCAGATCTCAGTGTAATCAAGCATCTGTGGATTTGCTGGACAAGGGAGGCCCCACCTCGCAACTTAGAAGATACCACCACACACCTTGTGTTGTTTTAGTAGCACAAAAAGAGCCAACGCAATTTCATGTTTTAATGCTATGGCTTTGGTTTCTGTTAATTCATAAGTGTACATTACAAGCAAGATTACAACAGAGCTCTGAAAGTCTTATTGGTTTGCAGAGATGAC
This sequence comes from Brachypetersius altus, assembly GCA_037974465.1. NCBI lineage: Eukaryota > Metazoa > Chordata > Actinopteri > Characiformes > Alestidae > Brachypetersius > Brachypetersius altus. Next base: position 6,209,296 of record JBBPDB010000036.1, on the reverse strand, counting down.
GGCTGCGTGCTAAAAATTCTCCTTGAGAGAGGAGGTTCTGAGAGTACTGGTCTTCATTGCCTGTAGTTTACATCAGTTTATGTACTGCTGTGGGCAAAGTGCATGAGGCTGAGACTTCAGCGCATATCTAACCACATCAACAGCAGCTCGTCCTTGATAAAAAGATTCCAGCAATACTTAAAATGTGGGCATTTGAGACTTTTTTTTACTTCGACACAGACATCTTTTTGACTACTTAGTGTACCATGAACATAGAGTCTCAGGTTGAAACAAATACCATGACTGCAAAGTTCTTGTCTGGGATACTATTAGTATAATAATAATAATAATAATAATAATAATAATAATAATAATAATAATAATAATAATAATAGTTGTTGTTGTTGTTGTTGTTGTTGTTGTTGTTGTTGTTGTTGTTGTTGTTGTTGGTGGTGGTGGTGGTGGTAAATGCATGGATTTAAAGCTGCAAAAATCTGTTCTTGATTCAGTGTTTGTATGCTGTTGCAAAAGTCAATGCAATTGAACACTGAAGTCTGGATTGTGTTTTGAATGACTCACATTTATAGGGCAGCCAATCAGAAAAGAGGTCACGTACATATATCAGCCTTAAAGACACAGTATCCCACAAAAACCCTGTGTAAATATAATGATAAACAAGAAACTGTAAACTATTCATATAAAACTGAATGATGGCTTAATAAGCATGAAAATTAGTGGGTGTATGCTACAGTGCGTGTGTATGAACACATTGGCAGGTGTGTGGTATCCAGAGCTTCTGATTAATTGATTGTTTACTGTACTTGCAGGTGTTAAATTCCATCTCGCGGGGCAGATGGCCTTACAAAACCCTGGCTGCACTCGCCAAGTGTCGAGAGAGAGAATGCGGAAGAGAGCAAAGCTCCGACATTATAGTTCACACTACAGCAATGATTTCAGCAGCCCCAGGAGGTGACATCTTCAGCTAAAAAAAGTGTGATGCAGAAAATTAATTCCGCAAAAAAGAGGTGCCAAAATACGGTAGTGAAGTTTGGTTGATGAAAAAACGGTGGAATTCCCATTTTATGCTCGGCTGTTTTCTATTGTGTCTTAATGATATTGCATTGTTTTGTTTTTTTTGTGCCTTGGGGGTTACTTTGTTAGGTTGGAATGCTATAACCTTATGCCTATCTGCCACAGTTTATAGACAACAAGTACAAAGAATCGTTTTAATGTCACTGCATTAGTAAAAGAAAAGAAGAACCACTGACTTCAGCAGCATGTTTCTACATCAGGTCAATAGATTTTCTGCTCTTTTCTACATATAGGAAAGTGAAATTATTGTTTGTGGTAATGCTGTGCAGATGTGGCTTAGATTAGATTAAGCACCACTGTAGTATTCCTTTAATGTCTGTAGTGGGCATGTTCTTAGCATTGGAGCAATGATACAAATGGGGAAAAATCACAAAATGTTTGTATAGATCATCTGATTTCAGACTAGGTGGATTCAGAAGCTACAAAAACATGCTGAGATGAAAACTTCAGGTACCCAAATAGCTCTATCCATGTTTACACTTAATGATCTCTTCAATCTGGCTCCAAATGGTGTCAGGCTTCGTGTTAGCCATCAGCAAAACTGGGCATTTTGGAGCAAAAATTGTCTCCTGCTTTCATGTTTTCCACATCCGTTGGTGGAAAAAAGGCGAGTTGCTACAGAGGCAGTGACAGTCGATAGCAGAGGCTAACAGATTTCTATAGGTAATCTGTGGCGTGGAGGAAGCCTGCAGCTGTTATTTCAGGCCGCTTGATTTACTGACCCTACCCGCCATCCGCCTCCGGCACTGGCTGGCCGCCGCCGCACACATTTGTTTCCATCGCACACTTGCTTTCATCCAGCTTCGTCAATAAACTTGATTGATTGCCCAATCGTGTTGTGAGCCCCTGCAGCAGGTATTGCCTTTTCTGAAAGATCACGTTACATTTGGGGAAATCGAAAAAAAGAAAGAAAGAAAGGAAGAAAGAAAAGCAGATTATTTGCAAGAGAAGATGACTAATTTCCCATGAAATCCAAATTAAAACAGCATAAGTGAAGACAATCTTGGCTAGGGACGAGCCAGACCACAACAACTGCTTCTTTCAGGTCCACTGCACCCAGGTCCTTCAATCGCTTGCATTTTTTTTTTGATGAAGGCCATATCCTCCGGCAGATAGAACCCAATATCATACACACTTTGGCGCAGTTGCTTTTGTTTTTGCCTCTTTTGCACAGCTATTGCTGGTGAAAAGCCTCAAAGCCTGCCTCCTGCGCGAATGGCTACGGGGCATGAAAAGGAATAGACTCCGCTCGGGGCTCTAGACGAAAAGACCTTGTCCTTCAAACAGTGATATGAAAACCCAGCCATGTTTGTAAGACTTGTATAGATCCCCCTTTCATACCTGAGCTAATCTTTTGATATCTCGCTAAACCCACAGAGACTTTCCACCAATGACTTTTCACCGCAGCTTCGCTGTAGATTATCACTGTGGGAAAAATGATTAAGCTTTGCCTGCACAATAAATAACTAGACAGCGATTTGCAAGCTGAAAACAAAAAGTGAACCTATCACTTCAACCACTTCCAGTCTCATAAAGTCTGATTCTGTGTGATCACAGCTGCGAAAATGTATTTCTAGAAGCTGGATGTCTTATTTTGCACCGTGTACCACTTTCAGCTCGGGCAAGTAAAACCGAATCCTTTTCTTTGATCCCCTGCATATTTTTTTTATAGAATCTGGTCATTGCTTATAGCAGAATATTACAAACATTTTAAACAATAAATATTCTAGGCTGATAAAGAAAGTACACATTAATAGGAAAAAAAAGTAAGGTGTCTATAGAAAAAAATATGTCATGCAGACCACTGGTGCATGTCGTACTGATGACAGTGAACAGTGAAGCCGAAGTCGAATAATACCCTCCACCCCCATTTCCCTTGAAGAGGTCTCAGTGCTGATACCTCCACCTACTTTCTGTTTTAACTTTCCCTAACACCTGGAAGAACAAAAGAGGGCCTTTGATCACGGGAAATCCTCTCCGATCACAGCAGTGCCCCACTCCGCTCGCACCCGAGGGTGAGGGAGAGAGGCTCTGAAGAGAGGCTCTGAAGAGCGAGACGGAGAGAGACAGAGGAAGAGAAAAGGGGAGAGAGGGAGAGAGAAAAGGGAAGAGCAGAAGAGAGAAAAGAGAGAGAAAAGAGTGGAAAAGAGAAAAAAAGAGAGAGAGAGAAGGAAAGAGAAGGAGAAGAAGGACAGTGACAAGGACAGGAAGAGAGAAAGAAAGGTTGAATATGTGTGAGTGACAGAGGGACAGAGCAAGAGAGAGAGAGAGAGAGAGAGAACAAGAGATGGAGAGAGAGAGGAAGAAAGAGAAATGAGAGGGTAAGAGCGAGAGAGACAAAAAGGGGAGGAGAGTGTGTGTGTGTGAGAGAGAGTGAGAGAGAGAGAGAAAGAGAGACAAGAGATGGAGCGAAGAGAGAGAACAAGAGATGTAGAAAGGGAGAAAGGGAGAGAGGTGTGAGAGAGAACAAGAGATGGAGAGAAAGGAAGAGAGAGAGAGAAATGAGAGAGCAAGAGATGGTGGGTGAGAGAGAAATACAAAAAGGGATAGAGAGAAGTGAGGGATTTGAGAGTGAGTGAGTGTGTGTGTGTGTGTGTGTGTGTGAGAGAGAGAGAGAGAGAGAGAGAGAGAGAGAGAGAGAGAGAGGGAGAGTGTCTTGAGCTTTCTGTTTGTGCTTTGGTGTGAGTAACCTGGCTGGCTTAAAATGCTGATTTCATGGAAATAATGGAAGTTATCAGAATGTAACACCCTGACTGTTCTGTAAACTGACTATCAGAGGTTCAATTAACCCCACCTTTTATTCCAGGCAGATTATAGTGTTTGTTTTAGGATTAATGGAATAATAAGCCTGCTGTTTTTCGGGGTTACAGGAGTTGCAAAGCGTGTTTGCAGGATCGAAGGAAGGCGAGGTCCTTTATCTGAACAGTGAGTGCTACGCTGGTACCACTCTGAGCTGAAGCCCACAGGAAGGAGGCCTCGCCTCCCTGCGAAATAAACACCAAACAAAAGCTTGCTGGAGTCAGCAGTCACGGCACACACGGCGCCTCTCCATTTCTCACCTGTCTGATCACATTCACCTGTCCCAACGCTCACCTGCTCACACACACTCACACACCCTCTCACACACACTCACACACGCACCTACACACATACGCATTGCACGCTTCAAGACTGATGAAGACAGAAGGCCACCGATGAAGAAAAAGCTATTACCTCCTTCCGCACACACACATACATACAAACACAGCCTCACACACGCACTTACGAAGCTCAAAGGAAGCAGATGCTCTTCGGCCTGTACACTTGCATCTGTGGTTGCATTTGTCTTTGCTCCACTTACCGAGAACAAAGTGTCATTTCCTGTCACGAGAAGTAGAGGCTGGCCGATCGAATTTGGTTAGCCATTTGCATAATATTGTTCTGGTGGAAATGGCCTGTGCCGGGCCATGAGGCTGTGTAAACAATGAGACGGCTCCGTCTGCACTCTCCAAAATACAGGCGCCAAGGAAGGCTCTTTGAAGCAAAGCCACAGAAGAACCACTCTTGGCACCCGATAGCAGTGATTCTCAAACCGGTCCTCGGGGATCTCCAGTCCGGCAAAGTTTGTGTTGGATTCCGGGAACTTTCGAGGTTCCTGTGGACTGGCTTGAGCTCCACAGCCCTGAAGAACCCTTCAGTGTTTCACTTTATTTGCATCGCTTCAATACATTAGCTACCAGTGTTCAAACTGTTAAACAAACTATGTGGTGAAATTCAATTTGACTCTGTTGACTCAGACAGTAATGCAGTCAGGAGTGGACCAGGGTTAGGACCAATGTCAGGTTTAGTATTAGGCTTTGGGTTAGACCTAGGGCCAGGGTTATGGTCAGACAAAAGTAAGATGAATTTAACAGGCAAGCTCCTCCAAAGCGTCTAAAGAAAGCCATCCAAAATAAGGTGTAGCCTGATATTTTATGAACACAGAACAAAAGGGTGTCTGCGGCAGTGGTGCATAACTCACTGATTCTTAATTCGTTCTGCTCCTGGTGATTATCCTGCAGGGTTTTATTGCAGCTGTAATCATATCCACCTGACTCATATATCGAAGGCTTAATTAACCAAATTAGACGTGTTTTCATTATTTACAAACTCTGGGGAGTTTGTAAACAATCTAAAAAATAAAAAACAAGATCAAACTATGGGACTACTCTTAAAAAAAGGGATTGTTAAGGTTATTACACACAGAACTACTGCACACCAGTGGACTATTTTAGAAAAGTGTCTTTGGCAAACTGTGAAAAGGTTTCAGGGCTATGGTCTTGCTTCTTTCCCTCCCCATTAATATTCTGTCTGCAATGCCCATTTTTACTCATTTAAGATGAGGCTGAAGTTCACATTGGAATGTTTCAGTTCCAACTTAAATGTATGCAGCTGTGACATTCTGGTGCCCTCACAGCCCCGTAACGACTGGCCAGTTTAATGTGGAAGAGAAAAGTTGAACTTCAGCTTCATGTCTGAAGGCAAACAATGCCGCAGGTTGACAGATTTTTTAAAAAGGTGTATTCGCTGAACACAAAGTGAATATACTTTTGAGCAGGGTTTACAGATGTTAAGCCTCATTTCTTTGATACACTACAGGAAACAACAGCCTTGCCAAGCCTATGCCCACTCTTATCACAGACTAGTTGATGAAAACAAAGTACAAGTACAACTGGAGGTCAGTTTTGTATGTGTTTCTTCTCAAAAGATCTGGGGCTGATGGTTAAGGTTACTATCATTTTTGTGATCCGTGCCTATTCATAAACCCACCGGGGCTATAGCTGCGGACGCCCAGGCCTCATGATGCCCCAGGGCTTATTGTTGAGTTATTACTCTTCAGAATTATATTTATGTTTTTTCTTTATTACTTTTAAAAAATGAATGTATTTTTTGTTACGAGTGTGCAACTGAAGTGTTGGCCTGTGCAATTTAACCCCTTAAATGATTTTTATTAAAAACTTTTTATTACACACTTCTATACCGTATGAATTTCTCAGTTAAGCAGAATCCAGCCTTGAGGTGTAATAATTCTAAGGGCTTTCAAATGACAGCTTGCTTTCATATTTTGTACTATAGTGCATAAATGTGCACAAGGGATTCTTTCCCTCCTGCTTACAGCTCACTGCATGGTCTCCTTACTCAATGAGAGTCTAATATAACAAACCAAGCTAAGCCACTGCTCGTCCTTCACGGTGTTCTTACCCTCATGTCTGCCACATGCTCTCCATATAAACGCCATGCTTAGCAGCTGCTGCATGCAGCTTCCACTTCCCTGCACTGAAGCAGGGTGGGACCACACTGCCCACTCCTGAATATTGTATCAAGGAGGGTCTGTCCATGCAAGCTGCATCAATAATGGATAGGAGAATGGCAGCTGGCATTCACCGGCAGACATGGCTGGACGCTGTGCTGAGATTAAATATGAAATGCTCAGTCATGGTTAGGAATCATGCATGAAATCGCAATACACAGCTTGCATATAATAATCCCTATTTGGCCAACAAACGTAACTGAATTTCAACCAGTTCAGAGCATTTTTTTGCTGTGATGTGAGCGGAGACTGAACTGAACTATGATGGGTTTCTCCTAGTGTTGCATAATATGGAGAGAATATTAGTACTGCGATTATTCACCAACATACTGTGATTGCGATTACATTCGATATATTAAAGGCCCCAAAACAGCTGCAAAAACAGTCCGTGATCAAATCAGTTTTTGTGATGTCACAAAAATCAACGCACCCATTCATGTTAAAGTTCTAAAGAGAGTTTCAGTCCACATGTTGCTGAAATACTAGGCAGCCAATCAGAAATAAGAACAATTTCATCTTTTCACTTTTCAGTCTTAAAGGCATAAAGCCCACACAAATATCCTGAAAAAATGAAATGTAATAAAAAAACTAGAATATATGCCCTTTAATTAAACACCTTAACTAGTAATTGGTTTTATCACACAAAAATAATTTTTGTTGGTTTACATGAACACCTCAACTCATCAGAACACAGGAACACTCAAATGGAGCTGTGACTGGTCACACTGTTAAAAACACTGTGATTGGTCAAAGGCTCATTTGCAGTACAGCGCTAATAATTAACAGACTATATTGTGTAGCCCTAGTTTCTCCGGCTCACAGTATTATAGTTTCAAGCCCCTGTCCTGGAGTAGCCCCATGCTTTCTCACACACACTTGTTAACCCATTGTTTTTATTATGAGCGTATTTTGAGTCAGCAAGTTTCCTCTTTGTTTACTAAATAAAGGCAGACGTGAAGAAATGATTGCCCGTGGCAGAGTTCATCAAACCAGTTCTCAGTTCCTCTTAGACAGTGCTTGGATGGAGCAAAAATTGGGACCCTGAGGACTAGTTTGAAGACTGCCAGTCTGTGAAAATTTCCAAAACTGTTTGGAGTATTTGCCCTCTCCTGTAAAATCCTGTAAAAAGGGTTGTGAAAAAACTAAATGTGCTGGGCAGGCATGCTACGGGACCACCACACTGTGCAGAATCTTTCTCATGTTACCTCATCTGACTACCCCCAGTCTTCTCCACCACCCCAAGCCCCAAAAGCACTTCTGCAAGCCTGACCCACTCTACCCAGGGCTGATGCGGCACACTGCTCCCTCCGGGGCGCCGGCACATGCCACGCGACGGCCCGGCAGCCTCCCCGCACCAGGGCACAGAGGACAGGCTGATTTACGGGCATGGTGAAAGCTCCAGGAGATCAATATATCGCTTCAGCTGCAGCCGCCCCGGCAGCTCATTAAAATGGCCTGCCTTGAGGAATGTGCCTAATTATCTCTCATTATTAATGGACCACGCCGGAAACGGAGCATCAACATGCAGTGCCAGGTAGGATGTAAAAAGGGGGCTCGGACATGCTGAGCCACGCACATGGGGAGTATGTGCATATAACCTCGCTCTCTTGCCTCTCTCTCACACACACATGCACACCCATTAGACATTTCTCCCGCGCAGCCAGCGTGTGTGTGTGTATGTATGTGCGTGTGTGTGTGTCCAGAGCACACAGCAGGCTGATAGAGCTGTATGGCGAGCTGTTTGATGTGTAAACAGTTCATGAGGGGCAGGGTCATGTTGACACTGATCTGAAGGAGATGAGAGACGAGGCTGCGCTCGCGCATCTCAAGTACATTGGGGCTAATCACCAGAGATAAATGCTCCATCCTAGACGCTGAAGTCCTGCACTTGCCGCGCGCGCCTTCTGGCTAATCGCCATCGTCTGGGCTGATGATGGGTGGGGAACAGGGCGGTGTCTCCCTCCCGCGCCGCGAAAAAGCTTTGGGCTCACGCGGCGTCCGCCCGCGCAGCGCCCAATCCAGTCACACATGTTCGCCCATAGGTTTGTCCTCTCTCTCTCACACACACACACACACACACACACACACACACACACACGCTTTCTGTCTTTCTCTGTATCTCTCGCTCACACACACACACTCTCTCCCTTCCTATGTCTCTGTCTCTCTCTCCTTCTCTCGCTGACCTCGCACCCTCAACACGCGCTGTTTCTCTTAGCGCGCGCAACCAAACTTCGCGTATTACAAAAAAAAACGCGTATTACAACGCGCTAAACGTTTACTGGAGGTTCTTTCGCAACCAATCGTTCAAGCACAGCAGACTTTTTTTAAAGACTGTTTTCATTTTAATTCCGGTGCGTAAAAAGGGGGGAGAATGGAAAGCTGATGCTACTACGACCCCAACTTGCGAACTGCTGCAAATACCACGGCGCGAGAGTGGAATCCAGCCCTGCAGCGTGAACTCCCGACGCAGCAGCTGGAGACTCCCAACATCAGCATTACAGGACTAACGTTTAACCTGAGCGCGAGCTCACTCAGCCAGGCAAAAAGACAACAAAAACAAAACAGATAACGATCTGAAGTTCAACAGAGAAACGGCAGCATAGGAACACGACAGGAACCGTTACCCTGCTGAACCTGCTGGACATCTAAACAAACACACAAACACTCAGGTCAGGAGACCCCCAGCAAGCCAGACGACCACTTCACCATCACTTATTAGCCAAGTTTCCCTCTGCAATCAAAAGTGCAGACGAGGAGCAGCTTAACACACACAGTGACACACTTTCACACACACCCCACTAGGATTATGTTCTGATGAAGCATGATGTGTGTATTCTCCATGCAGTTTTAACCGTTCACGTGTACACGGAGGTTGCTGGTGGTATTGAATGAACCAACAAGCGAAGACACACATATGCGCGCGCGCGTGTGTGTGTATGTGTGTGTGTGTTCTCTGTGCCGTTTTCTTGGTGCAACCGTTAACGTATACTCGGAGGACTTGCTGGTAGTCTTGAATGAACCAACGAGCACACACACGCTTTATCAAACATAATCCTAGTGTTCTGTGTGTGTGTGTGTGTGTGTGTTCTCTGTGCAGTTTTAACCGTTACCGTACTCGATGGGCTTGCTGGTGGGCTTGCTGGTGGTCTTGAATGAACCAACACGCAACAATTCAGCAAACATTATGTAAACGCAAAGATATGTTGTGCACGTCGCGGGATGATGCTGAGCGAGCTTTTCCACGCGCCAGTCGCGCGCGCACATAACTCAAAAATACCCTCTGAAACAGACCCTCAAAAAATACACTCTGAAAAAAGAAGACCCTCTGAGAGACGGTCTCGCGCCGAAGTAGTTGTTACCTTTCAGCAGGATCCCGCACATGCTGTACAGGGCGAAGAGAACGCGCTGCTTCACGATCATCCCGCCGTCTCCTCCGCGCGCCCCGCGTCTCCGGCTCTTCTCCGCTGCTCCGCGTGCTCCCAGTGGGTCTTTGCGTGGTTTTGTTTTTTGTTGTTGTTGCTGTTTTTTGTGTCTTTTTTTGATGTTTTGTTGTGTGTGTGTGTGTGTGTTATCCAGACTCTGAGTAGACTCTCTCCTCCTCCTCGAGGCGTGCCCGCGTGTCCTGAGCTCGAGTCCCGAGGTCCCACTCGTGCAGGCGGCCGAAGCGCGAGGACTCTCGCAGCGCTGTGTGGGGGGGAAGAGTGCGGAGCGCGCGCCCGCCAGTCTCGTGGCGGCGGGACTGGGGAAGAGCCCCGCCCATCAGGGAGAGACAGCCAATAGCGAAGCACCTCGAGCTGACTTCGTGGTTCTGGACGCTGAATGTAAAAAAAATCATTAAAAAAAATCTTCCAAAAGCGGGCAGGTGTGAGAGTGATGATTTTATATTAAAATCATTTACAATTAAATTACTTGATACATTACTTGGAATAAATTCTTGAGGCGTTTATGTACTATATACGTATATTTTTTATCAAGTAATTTATCAAGTAATGTGTTACAGTTAACCATATTTACATATATATATTTACATATTTACATATATAATGCATATATATAATGCTTAATGCATCGCTGGTAAATTGCATACAAATACGTAGGTTTATAATTATATGTAATTATAATAAAATATTGAGCTAAATAAACTGGGTTAGTAGTAGTAACCAGATTAGTACAACAGATAGGATAATTGAAAACAAATCTCCCGATTTTTTTTTTTAACCAATACAAATGAATCCTGCACTCTAACATGAGTTGTTGCAGTATTGATCTGCCCATACCTCATGGTAAAAGACTCTAGAGAATGAATGCTAGCCAGCTATATATGACATATTGTATCTGTGTTGATCAATACTAATTTGTTTTTGAAGACTGCATATATACAAAACTCATCACTGTTCTTGTGTTATGAACACCAGAAAACAGAAACAGTCTGTGTTAACAGAAACAGACAGACAGGAAATACTACTAGTACTACTACTAATTATAATAATAATTGATCATTTAAATAAAAAAAACATCTCTAAAAGAGTAACTCTACAAGAAAGGAGGACCTTTTTACAGGAAACCAAAAACGATCTTAACGTTTTATTTAATATAGCAAGATTGAATTTAATGGACAGGCAGGGATGACCCTAGTTATGTTATTCTGTTCCATAATGTGCTGTCAGAGTGAAGACACCATATTGTTTCAGATTACAACTGATTATGAAGTGATGCTGGTTTACACAGGCCCTGACTCCTCCACCTTTTTATATTAAGCAGATGATCCTTCACCCCTAATTTAAGAAGAAGAAAAGAATAATATAACCAAGTTTAACACTTGGTAACCTTCATATTGTGTTTGTTTGTTTGTGTGTGTGTGTGTGTGTGTGTGTGTGTGTGTGTGTGTGGGTGTGTGTGTATGTGTGTAATGATAGTGTCAGAGAAGTTCATCTTTGGCAGAGTGGATTTATACGACCAGAATAAAACACATGTCATAGACCCAAACATACTCTGTTGCATTACAAGCAGTTTACCCTTTTTGAACTTTGAAGGAACAATACTATAAAAGGCTAATAGGCTAATAGTGTAAGAGACAAATTATCACTGTGTCTGAAGCTGACGTCCAGTGTGGAAAAGGACACAAGAGGAAAAGCGAAATTTCTTTTCTTAAACTTTCAGCTGCTCCTGATTAGTGGTCACCACAGCAGACCAACTGTCTCCATTTCCTTCTGTCCTCCTCCCAGCACACTCAGTCTCTCCTCAACATCCTCCTCCCAACACACACAGTCTCTCTTCAACATCCTCCTCCGAACACACTCAGTCTCTCCTCAACATCCTCCTCCCAACACACTCAGTCTCTCCTCAACATCCTCCTCCCAACACACTC